>JBDJHY010657912.1:0-16056 GCA_039654485.1 Withania somnifera | reverse complement strand
TCTCTTCTGTTGTACATTTGATTTTGTTATCTCCATTGTGTTTCGGAGACGTTGTGTATTGTATAGTTTCTATATTTCTTCTATATTAGTGGTTCGTTTGACATTGATATCGGGTCTTTGGTGTATTCTCAAATTACCATCTCTTTTCATATTCTTCTGTTTTTACTGTAATAGTCCCCGCTTCGGCTACGGACTACGGGGTTTGGTTCTTCTACTTGGGTATAGTAGGTGCCATCATGACTTGAGAAATCGGGTCGTGACAAGTTTTGATCTGTTTTACAAATCATATCATGTGATATTTGCACTTAATATAGCAGAGTTGTTCTATAAGATGTCTCCTAGTTTTGTAAAGGGTCTACTTCTTATATTATTATACCTGTTGCATGTTCCATTGCTTATCTAATTGTATGTCATTGTCCCTTTGTGAATTATTTCCTTACATGTTACGTATGTCATAGAATGCTTATATTTAAGGGTTTTCATGAAACATTTATTTATTGTTATAGGACCTTTACATACATGTTATATACATATCATTTAGTTGTCGTAGATCATTTGTCCATATGTTATATGCATTAAGGATTAATTAATCATATGCTATAAACTAGTACTCCTCAATTATTTGTACCACATATCACTTGTCTACGTGTTATATGCTTCATAGACTACTTTTCTACACTTTATATGTTTCATAACTGACTTGCATATAGAAATCTCATAGTTATCTGCCCATCTTTTGTATGATCACTTTCTTATTTCATATGTATACTTGTCAACGTGTCAGTCTACCTATCCACACAATATAGTTCACTTGCTCATTGTTACTCATGTCTCATAGTTTTCCTTCTTATATGGCTATATCTATTATAGTCTCCTACTTGAAATGTATTCTCACAACTCTAGTATGCATGTCTTATATGCTCCTCTAGCCCATTCCATCCATATGTTATCCACTATCTCACATGCAATAGGATTTATAATCCATCTACCCTCGTGCTACATGTCTTGAACTCATTTGCTCACACACAACTTTATACTTTTATGTGCATGTAATAAATGCTTTAATAGTTTACTTGCGCAAAATCGCACATTTATGAAGTCCAATTTTCCATATTTCTTAACCTTATTAGTTTCATATGTTCATGTGTTAAGTGCCCTTTTTATGCTGATCTCGTTTTTGTCATAGACTCTACGCGACTGTTTCATCCATATGCAATATGCCTATTTTTTCTTGTAATTTAATCATTGAACGTATTAGGATGAGGTTCCCTTATATCTCAATACAATGAGGAGTTGGTAAGAAATTGTTAGGAATATATATGTGAATTCTAGTACGACCCTTACTAATAGACAAACGAATTAGCATAATAACTTATCCAAAAGGGAGACAAAGAATTTAGGTTTCACATTGTCAACTCTTTGTTCTTGTAATATTAGCCTATGAAAAAGCATCATAAGATTCAAAATATAATAAGTTGAGCCTCTGATATAGTAGGCCTTATAGTGCGGGGTTACTCATAACGAGAAGTGTATATTTTATGTTTCTATCTGGAAAAAAAATATTTGGGATATCCATACTTTAATATGTGCTTAACGATAGGAAAGTAATGATGAAACTATCATTTAAACAAGTCCCCATAGCCAATTTAATTATTAGGCCTTTGAGTTAAAGGTAAAAGATATCGAACGGTCATTTAGAAAGTAAGATGTGATAGAGAAGCCTAAATACCCATCCTTAATCGTTATTCTACTAGAATTTGTTCATTCAAAGTCTCGCACATGTGATGTTCTTGGGTAAATTATTCATGCTTAAATTGTTTGACAGAATGCTGTACTAGTCCAAGGAAGAGAAACAGGAATCTACTTTATGCCAAAATAGTCGTTAGTGAACCAAGAGAGAGGTCATAATTGTTATATAATTCAAATGCAAAATCCACAAAAATATACTTAGGATTTCCTATATATTTTCCTAGTATCAGTCTAATTTTGGGGTAGCCCTAATTACAAAGGGGACTCAGGAAAACTTGAGAAACTCCAATGTAGTTGTAACTTTCATTCGAGGACGGATGATCCAAAGAAGGGTGGATGTAACATATCGTATCCTACGTGTATTGAGCTACTTATATAGAACTTAATGTAGACTTGTTGTACATGTAAATGGAATTGGCATCTTATACAACTAGAGACGGTAAAATGGGTTTAAGGAACTACTCGTACGTTCAATGCAACATGGTCAAGCTAACGTCAGTTTTGAAAGTATTTAAACTTGGGATCATAAGGTGTTATTTGAAATAATGGTAATAAGTAATCAAGTGTATATAAAGCCTTAGAGTAAATTAAAAGGATTATGACCTAATATGAAATAAAATAATGAGGTGCTTGCTTGATGTATTCAAGCTACTAGGTGAGTCACCTACTTGCTTAACTTAAATAGGTTAAGTAGGTTTTCACCTACTCATGCTAGTGTACCAAAGTTAGGCTTATTCTAATGGGTCCAAATAGGGGCCAAAACAAATAAAAATAAAAGGAAAAAGAAGTGATCAGCCCAACACCCAGTATGCCCCAACCCAATACGATGTGGATCGATATACAAGGCACACAAAAATGGGGGAGAAGAAAGAAAGAAAAAGGACCGGTTTATGAACAACAAGGGACTGGTTACCCTTACCTTTCAATCAAACCTATGAGTTAATGATAAATCCCAAACACACAATCTATGAAAAACCAAATTGATTCCATAAAATGGAAAATCCTTCGATTGAATACGATTAAAGAAGTTATCTAGCAACCAAAGGAAATCCATCCTCAATAACTCACTAAATTATGCTAAATTACGTCTAAAAGCTATTTTAGGCCAACAACTAATCTCACAATGGAGTTCAAATAATTTTGTCAATATTTACCAAAGTTCACTTAAAACTCTTGTATTTATAGCTATTACGAGTTTTCAATAATGGTACTTTGGCCCCTAAAGTCTTGATATCTTCATAACAGTCACCAAAGTTCTAGGATCTTCAATTATGCCCCACAAGTTTTGGAATAATTTTATCTTGCAACTCACCAGCTTCCTATAGGTTGAACATCCCTTGACATAGCTTGAAAAGGGATTCCTAAGCATCTCTCTTCCGCATGGTCACTTGGAATGCTTGTAGTTCCTTCACCTATATCAGTGTGAAAGGCCAGTACGGGTAGGTGCTATCTGTTCTTGTATCATCCTTCCCTTCTTGAATAGGATTCGCCCTGAAATCCATGCTTTCACCTACACAACAAGGAGACAAGTAAGTAATATTAAACACATCATAGAATTCATACTCACCTTGTAGATCAAGGTTGTAGGCATTGTCATTGATGCGCCGGAGTACTTGAAATGGACCGTCCCCCTGAATAAGGGCAATGAAATTTTTTGGTTTTTTTTTTATTTTAATGACCCTTGAGGGGGTCAGGGTAGGGCTTAGCTTTCCCTTACATTCATGTGGGAATATCTCCTTCAAAAAATGCATCCACATCCAACCTTCCTTCTCCACTGGTTTGTCCTTTGGGCTAGTTTGGTGTTGATTCTGTCAAGAGCCGCCTTCACCTGAGTAAGGATTTTTTTAACATCTTTGTTGCCCACTTCTCTGCATCTAGACTTATCAAAGAATCACTAGACTAAGGGGTTAGTGTAAGAGGAAATAAAGGGTTATAACCAAAGCAAGCTTCAAATAGATTCATATTAATAGAGGAATGCCATGACCTATTGTATGCAAATTCAACTAAGGGCAGTCGCTCCACCCAAGAAGTTGGTTTACCTCTAATAACATAATACAACATATTACCAAGTGTCATATTTACCACCTCTATTTGACCATCAGTTTGAGGGTGACAAGAAGTAGAAAACAAGACCTTGGTGCCAAGTGCACCCCACAGACTTTTCCAAAAATAGCTAAGGAATTTAGAATCCCTATCACTAACAATAGTCTTGGGGTACCCCATGAAGCCTAACAACATAATTATCACACAAAGATGCCACATATGGCGTGTCAATAGTCCTATGACATGGGATGAATTGTTACATCTTTGAGAACATATCAACTATAAAAATACTATCATGACCCCTTTTAGTCCTAAAAAGTCCCAACACAAAAAACATGGAAATATCAAACCAAGATACTGCCTCCACCCTAAAGAAGGTACATCCAAGAAACCCAAGTGCTAAAAGTAATACAAACATAATGCAATAGTACCAAATGTCTCAGTAGTACTATACGATCTTCCTTTGGTACCTGTAGGTCTAGTAGGCATGACACATGGAAGGACAGAACCCGTATACTCCATAAAAGGCCGCAACCAATATACCCCTATTTTAATTTACCCGTAGGATTCAGAATGGTAGGATACATCGAGGTCGCAACTGCATACTACCTCATATCAAAATCTCATACTTGATATCTCATAATCAAATATATCTCATAATCTAAAGTATCTCAAGGTCCAAATACATGTGCTCGATTAATTCCAGGTCTAAAATTAGTCAAAAACATAATAGTCATGCTTAACTATGTCTGGGACTAAAATCAGGTAATGTATAACACTCAATATCCGACATCGGGCTAAATATATAAGTACTAGCAAGGTCATAAAGCTCGGCACTAGGTTTTAAGTCCTAGACTAAAACAGGTGAAAAATATAAGTATCGAGTACCTAATTGACAGCCAAGTTTAAAACAATTAAGAAAATCATTTATCAGATTTTATTATCAAATTTCAAGTTTATAAACCAGTTTAATGACAATATTATCCAGTAGTATCAAAATCTCTGTGATCAACATTCATTTATCAAAATTTCATAGTAGTGTTAGTTATGAATATCCATAAATGAGCCCTCGAGGCCACGTAAGGTTTCAAAATCAATGATACTAGGCCCTTGACATAAAATAGTACACGTTAACGCACAAAAATCTATATTTCATGATGATGACATGCATAATCATAATCAATAGAAAATAGATAGTCCTGCAGCACTACAGAAGCTCAATATACAGCTGGTAGAGCTAGGACAATTATTTTATAAGATCTATACAAAGCTAGAGTAGAGGCAAATAATAGACAGCAATCATGAACAGTAATAAGATATCTGATACTCATGGATATTCCCAATAATCCGACCATCTATGTTCCAGAATCAATAAATACCACTTAGGGTCAGGGGGGGATAGGAAACAAAAATCTAGAACATGACTAAAGAAGTTGTTAGGGTCCAGGGTACCAATCCTATAATTTCCTAACCCAAGGATGCTAAATAGTATTATTATTTCAAATATAATCCCAATATCAGATCAGTAATCCATAACCTACCTATTTTCTAAAGAACAAGCTTGCTAATTTCTGAAAAGTAGCTCAATCAGCTCCAAAAAATCCAAATAATTACAAAGCTAGAACAATAATAATCATAAGTTTAGTAGTCAAAAGATGCTAAAAATGTGTAATTACAACTGGGGTCAAAATCCGAGGGTGTGAATCCCTTAATTTTTTTAATGTGAAAGGGTGTGATTCCTCTATTTTATTATGAATATGCAAAAGTGTGATTTCATTATTTTAAATATGAAAGGGATTTGATTTCTCTATTTCATTATACAAATGTGATTTCATTATTTGAATTCCAAAAGATGCATTTTCTCTATTTTATTATACATTTGCAGAAGTTGTGATTTTGTCATTTTTTTAAATGTGAAAGGGGTTCGATTCCCATATTTTATTATGAATTTGAAAATGATAAATTTCTGACTAAATTAAATAGTAATATAAAGAGTTGTAGGGATATTTTTCATTGAACATCTAAATGAATAACTACATGACAAAGTTGTACATTAGACAATCAAGTTGTAGTAGACGACCATCATCTAATTCACATGTAGCTTTGAAAGTTCAAAGAGAGACAATTCCACCTCCTCCCCCAAGTGTTGATTGTATTCTTAAGGAGGGATCTCTTGAACGCAATTCTAAAGAAAGAAATCCCATTTTTCATTATTGTCCTAACATTTGCGATGATGTAAGAATATGTTATATTGAAATGGGTCCTTAACAATCAAAACTTTGTGAATATCCTAAAATAAAGTTAAGATACAAAATACATCAATTTATTTTTAATTGGTTCAAACCCCCAAATTCCCACATAGGATGCTTAATTTAAAGAACCCAAATTCCCACCAAATTTTTGTAAATGCCTTAATTGATGTGGAATGATTTTTCCTTAGAAATGAACTAATATATCATGATCATGATGAGAGTGAAAATTCTAAATATAAAGGTCTTTTTTTTTACTTTTATAATTTCATGGGGATAGCACTCTGCCCATCCATATGTGTGAAAGGTAAAATTACACATGTCCAAAAAAATAATATGATGATTAGTTGTCACGACCCAAAATCGCGAGTCATGATGGCATCTACAACACTACTGTAGACAAGCCTAACCCTACAGCCCGGAGCTACGTGCAATGGACTATATTTTCTCAAATGACCAATGCAACAAAGGAAAGCATAAACAATACATATTAACGGAAGCCAACAGGGAATGATACAAAATCCGAATTTCAAAACCTGGTGTCAGGGGCATATGGAGCTACTATACAGATTAAGAGAAAGATACAAATTACAAATAACTCTAGAAAAGATAATATAATACAGGGCCTTTGATGGACCAAATAAAGTAAGATAAAGTCAAGGAGACCACGGTTGGCTAGGATGACAAAGCTCGTCGTGATCTTGCAAATCAACTAGATCTACCTCACACAATCACGGCGTCGTTGATAACCCCTGTCGATATCTGCACCACAAAAAAGTTACATAAGTGTAGCATGAGTACCAAACAAGGTACCCAATAGACATTATCGGCCGACTATGTTAAAATAAAATACGAGTAAGAAAGCGAGAAAGCAAAACAGGTCAATAATAGTAAAGAAATAGTAAAAGAAGCAGTAAAACTAATAATAAGAAGAGGAGTAAGATATCAAAAGTAGTAGTATAGAACTACAGGAACTAAACATGGTAGATATAGCTACAAAGTTCAAAATTCAAATATCAAAATGAAGGACACGTATAATTCTTAAACAAAAGCCTACTCAAATTGGGATTTCAAGTCCTACTCAAATTGGGATTTCAAATCCGACTCAAAATGGGGTTTCAAATCCTACTCAAATTGGGGTTTCAAATCCTACTCAAACTGGGATTCCTAAGCCTACTCAAAATAGAATTTCAAATCCTACTCAAACTAGGAAACCGAGTCCTACTCACTTTGGAAGACCCAATCAAAGTCAATAAAGGAGAACAAAATGAACTCAAATTGGGCTTAATGGGGGCAGCCAACAAGCTTCCAGAAGGCAACCTAGAAGCTGCATAAAGTTATTCTATTTGCATTCAAATTGGATGAAGGAAAACTTGTCAAAATCCTACTAATCTTGGAACTCAAAAGGGGAGCCACTTTTAGCTATGAATAGGGGTTACTTTTTTAAATTTAGGGATACACATTGATGATTATTGTAAGCCTTTGGCTGATTCTAGTTTATCTTTATATTTCATAGTTTATAGCTTAGTTGGGTGATTAGAGGTGGATTCCTTTAGTTGCTACATTAACTTCTTTTTATTCAATTTAATCAAAGGTATTTCATTTAAGGATTCGTGTTGTAATTGATTATATTGATTCTTTTCTTCATCATTTTCTTGGTGAAATTACGTGATAAGGGTATAAAGTCCCTTGTTGCCTATAAACCAGCAAATTGTGTAAGTTTTCGCATATCTTTGGTTTTAATTTCTCTCTTCCCAATCTTGTGTTGTAATTAATATCCCGAATCTCATCATTTGGTATCAAAGCTTTGGCTAGTAATTCGTTCTGTCTAATTACAATCCTTGGTTCAAAAAAAAAGAGAGAAGAATTTTGGATTTGGTTGTTAAGTATTGTTACCCATATCAAAATAAGTGTGTGGGAAATTCTGGGGTGATTTGGAGTTGATCTCATCATAGTTGAAAATTGGAAAAAGTTTGAATATTTTGGTGTTCTTGAGGAGATACAAATATTTTTTATGAAGAAAAATATTATTTGATATAAGAGAGGGTTGATTAAAGAACAAAAAAGTGTTAAAATAGTGGGGGTGGGGGGGTGGGTGGGGGCAAAGAGAGAAAAAAAAGAGGAAAAAAAAGGAAGGACAGTTCTACTCGATTTGGGTTACTTGGTCACAAAGTCATTCCAATCTATTTTTAGTAACTCTTCTACAACCCATAGTTGGGCGAAATTACCCTTGCCTTTTATTCAGATTTTATCAATTTGAACCTTTTGGAAAAATCTGTAACACTTATATATATTTTTCTTTAACACCAATCACTTCTTATTTGCTTATCTCAAATATTTAGTCTATTTTCTTTCTCGTTTTTCTTTATAACAACTAGTCTTCAACTAATAATTCTTCTACTTAGTTGTTAGCTAGTTTAATTGTTTGTTTTATTTTGTGCTTCTATTGTAAGCTTTTATTTGCCTTACATAATCATTATAATTCTTGGCTCAAGCCCATTTTCTTTTACTTATCCGATTTCTTGAGGTCACAAAAATCCATTCTACCTCAAACTCAAAGATTTTGAGTTGAATTAAATTAAAGAGGTTTTGGAAACAACTTTTGAAAAAATCCTTAGGGGTAAGGTGAGAGCCACTTAAAGAGTGAAAGTGAGGCTTTTCTACTAACTTGTTTGTTCATTTTGTAGGAATTCATGACTCAACCCTTAGAAACTATTCAAGAAGGGAAAGTTCCATCTTTCCAACGGAGTTAATTATCAAGCAACTACAAGGCTCAATGAAAATATGGCCTTAATGAGTGGAGAGGTAGCTGAATTGCAAGGGCTAGTTGGGAATATTGAATAAGGAAAAAGGAAAGGTACTAGAAGTGGAGGGGTTCTTCAAATACTGTTCATGACGAGGTGCAAGGAAATAACACCGAAACATCTCCCATCATCACACTGGATCAATTGAGGGAGGTGAATAGACATCAAGGAAAATCTCTACTCCAACAACCTACACTATTTCTATCCAATCATTCTCAACCAATAAGAGCACGAACCCCACATCCATGTAACCAACCATAAATACTACCAGAAGCTCCACCACAAATAGCCAACCCACGTCAAAATACCCCAAATATTTACCAACCCAATGCTAGCTTTAATAACCCTACATATGACTATCCGAAAGAGGGGTATGGTAATGGTGCGTATCCAGGAGATGATCTCTATGATGATCTTAATAAAATTAGATGAATGGTGGTAATAGGTAGGGTAGGAGGCTGAGGGTATCGTTATGAAAAGGGGGTAGAGGAGATGGAAATTTAGGTAGAAGGGATAGGATGGGAGCTTGGAAGGAACCGAATGGTGGAAGGGGGAAGGGAACTTAGAGAGAGGAGGTACGAAGAGGAGGATTAATACAATCAAGCTTAAATTACCTACCTTTAAAGAGGGTAGTGATCCGGAAGATTTTATTGCTTGGAGGTTGCAAATAGAGAGGATTTCCTCACACATAATGTATCTGAGGCAATGAAGACCAAGTATGCTATCACTTAACTTGAGGGGTATGCATCTACTTGGTAGGAATCACAAAGGAGGTTGTGAGCTTCTCAACACAACTACATGTTACCTACATGAGCTGAATTTGTTGAAATCATAAAAGCAAGGTATATACACCCTAACTATCATGGAGATATGCTCAAAAGGGTGTATGCACTTCATCAAGGTTCTACGAGCCTTGAAGAATATTATGATGAGTTTGAGAGCTTGAGAATAAAATCCAAGTTAGAGGAGCCAATACAATACATTGTTACTCATGGGTTGTGAAGTGAAATATCAAAGTCTATGAGACTTAAGCATTTTGATACTCTACATGAATCTTTTCATGATGCCAACAAAGTTGAGGCAGATTTGAAGGAAGATACTTAACTTAAAGTGAAGATGAATATAGTGAGGAATTAAGTGAGGGGGTGAGGAATAAGAGAGTGCGGTTAGTGTGGAGGATAGGGAGATCGAAGGGCCTACTTGTGGGTTACTAATGCAAAGTATAGGTTTTTTAAGTGTTAAAAGGAAAGAGTCTATACCCGAGAACTAGAACTTGTCATGTGTAGTTAGGCATTTAATGGCGGCTATAACTAAGGAAGATTTAGACCAAAGAGAGAAATTATTTCACACTAGGTGCAAGATTGAAAATGAGATATGTTCATTAATAATAGATAGTGGAAGTTGCACCAATGCATTAAGTCAATCTTTAGTTGAAAACTTACAAGTACCTACTCAAAAACATCCAAGTCCATAGAAAATACAATGGCTTAATGATAGTGGTGAGATGAAGGTATTAAAACAAGTAAGTCTTGAATCTAGCATTGGTAAATATAAGGATGAATTTTTATTTGATATAGTTCCAATGTTATCTTGTCATGTATTACTTGGAAGGCTTTGGTAGTTTGATAGAGATATTACTCACCATGGGAAGGCTAATAAATACTCCTTCACTTTTGAGGGTAGAAAACATGTACTTGTTCCTTTAACTCCTTATCAAGTTGAGGACTACCGAGTGATGAAAGAACTTAGGGAGAGGACCAAAGTACTCAAGGAAGGTGAAGGAAATGGGGATAATAAGAAAAAAAAAAGCGGTTGCAACTGCTAAGGTATGTATGTTAACTAAGCCTAATAAGTGCCTAAACGTGGTTGATGAAGGGCGCTTCCTAGTGTGCCATGTTAATACTAGCTTAATATTATATACTAACCAAGATACTAGCAACATGCCTATTATCATTCCTTCTCTTTCGCATGATTATGCGGTTTTATGGCACAAGAAAATACTGAATGGGTTGCTAACAATAAAAGGGGTTGAAGCTAACTTTAGAGATACTTGCTCTTGTGTAATGTATGAAACTAGGGATATCATTAGGATAATAGGGAGTTTTTCTAATACATTTATTTGTAAATATTCTCTATTTGACCATAGTAATAGGCTTTATATGTGTACTTGTTATAAGTGTAAGATGATGCTTGGTTAATATGATAAGCAAAGTTAAATGTCAAGTATACCAAGGATTCCATTCTCAAAGATAGAAGAACATCAAATAGAGTTTGGCCAAAAGTGCAAGGGATTAAGGGTAGAACTCTTTCCTTTGATTACCTTCTTGATTTGTTAATGGAATTTTTTCAAATAAGGAGCCATGAAAAGGAGCACCAATGGAGCACTCCATCTTGGTCACTTAATTCGGTTTGATATTCTACACTTATCCTTGACGAAAGATGGTATGTACTTTTTGCTGATACTTATTATTGGATTTTCGAAGGGCGTGGAGGTAAGTGCTATTAATACTAAATTATATCATAGAAAGCATGTGGTCTCATGTGACTACTAATGCATAGTATCATTAGAGATGTTCTTTGAAAGAATAGGAAATATGCTAGAGTTTTTGTGGAAAATACTTTATTTCTTTAACCCTAAGATTATTGGAGATTATAGTTTTACGTAGGGCTAACGCATTGTGTAGATTTTTGAATTCTAATAAGCATGTTGATGATGCATCTAACCATGGGGAGATTTAATTATTGACTTAAGGGAAGCCATATACTACTTGACAAATGGACTAATTGTGTGTTTGCATATTAAGACCCCAAATTGCGCTAACTCTTTAGTCCTACCCTCTTGTCTAACACTCATGGGCAGCCAAATATCTATTATTTGGGTTTGGATATTTATTCCTTTTAACACATATTAATGCTAGGTTATATCATAAAATTCTTTTTATGATTACTATAATTATTTTTATCCACCATTTGATGATCTTAGTGTTAGCTTTGTCTAGTAAAGGCATTGTATTCATTCTCTTCCATATTTATAGGTTTAGATTCGAGGACAAATCTTTTAAAGAAGGGGAGGATGATAAGAGCACGGTTGGCAACCTCTCCTCGAGACTCTTCTAAAGGAGGAAAGTTAAGAACTTGAAGATTATAACATTGAGATAGCTTGTGAATAAAATGTGATGCCAAAAACTAGAGAAATTAGATGAACATAGATCCCAAAGATGCAATTGAGGATTCCTGAATAAAAGAAGATGTTCGAATCCTAATCAAATTGGGATTTTAAATCCTACTCAAACTGGGATTTCAAATCCTACTCAATCTGGGATTTCAAATCCTACTCAAACTGGGATTCCAAAGCCTACTCAAAATAGGATTTCAAATCCTACTCAAACCAGGATTCCAAATCCTACTCAAACTAGGAAACCGAATCCTACTCACTTTGGGAGACCCAATACAAGTCAATAAAGGAGAACAAAATAGAATCAAATTGGGCTTAATGGGGCGGCCAACAAGCTTCCAGAAGGTACCCTAGAAGCTTCTTAAAGTTATTCTATTTGCACTCAAATTGGATGAATGAAAACTTGTCCAAATCCTAGTACTCTTGGAACTCAAAAGGGAAGGCCTCTTTTAGCTACAAATAGGGGTTATTTTCTTCAATTTTTGGGAGACAAATTGATTATTATTTTAATACCTTGTCTTATTCTATTTTAGCTTTATATTCCATAGTTTATAGCTTAGTTGAGTGATTAGAGGTGGGTTCCTTTAGTTTCTACTTTAACTTCTTTTTATTTAATTTAATCGAAGGTATTTCATTTGAGAATTTGCGTTGTCTTTGATTATATTGATTGGTTTCTTCCTTGTTTTCATTGTTCAATTGCGAGGTGAGGGCATAAAGTCCCTTGTTACCCATAAACCGGCAAATCATGTAAGTTTTGGGATATCTTTTAATTTTATTTCTTTCTTCCCAATCTTTTTTTGAAATTCGTAACCCAGATCTCATCACTATATTGGGGTTTATCCTTGTCTAATGGTGAGACGCAAATGTCATCACTACTCGATTTCTAGATAGTGACAAGAGAAATTTTTACTAGGAAAGGATTGAATCAAGAACTTAGTCTCTAAATATTCATTGGGGATCTCATTTTAAGACCTTGAAAAAATTATGATTATATTTTCATCAATTTCTGATATGCCTAAAGACATGAAAGAAGATTCTCCACACGATATTTATAAGCTTCCTACAGGAAATATTTTAGATAAAAATAAAGAATTTAATTTTTTCTTCAAATTTCATTTGATGTTCAAGATGTTGCCTCATACAAATGAATTGAACAAAGTTTTACAAAAGAAAAGATCAAGATATTATCAATGTTGTGGGATTGCTTAGTCTTGTAACGAAAAAAATACAAACAATGAGATAGAGTAGTTTGCAGTCTTTGATAGATGAGATTTATATATTTTATGAAGTTCTCAAAATAGATGAAGATTATCTAAGTTTGAAGCGTAAAAGGTTCAAAGTTTCATATTTACATCACTTTTGTGTGAAAGTATTTGATACAATCGTTGATTTACAACTTCAAGAACTCAATAATCGTTATGATGTAGTGACTAGTGACTTTCTCCGTGGTATGATTAGTTTGAATCCGGTTAATTCATTTTCTAATTTTTATAAAAATGGAATAATAAAGTTGGAATGATATTATAAAAGTGAATTTGGTGATAATCAACTTCTGAATCTCAGGTACGAACTTCATAGTGTCATTGTTTATACTTGAGAATATGATAGCAAGCTTCTCCACTTGAAAGGGATAAAGTATATTGCTATTTTTATGGAGAAAATTACTTTTTTCTTATTTATTTACTTATGAAGTTGACATTGATTTTTCCGGTTGCTACTGTAAGTGTGAAAAGAGCATTTTCCTCGATGAAGTTCATAAATGATGATCTACGCAATAGCTTTGGTGGAGAATTATTGAATGATTGTTTAGTTTGTAAAATAGAGCATGAAGTATTTGCAACTACAAGTAACAATGCTATTATGGATCGTTTTAAAAATATGGTGTATCTTTGGGTTCAACTGTAAGGTGCTAATACTTTTTGTGATAATGTAATTAATTATATTTCCCTTGCCAAATTATTGTCATTATAAAAGTTTAGATCTTATCTTAAAAGTATTGGTTCACCCGTACTCTTGAAATCCTAGATTTACTAAGTAAGACACAAGGGGAAAGGAAAAGTAAATCAAATTGGTGACAATTAGTGTGGTAAATCCTTCGTCTCATATCAATTTATTTTATAAATCTCGATGAAGTGTGATAATTGCAAAGATTTATAGGTAGGTTTTCATTGTGCTTCCTCTCCTCATCTATATCTACTAAATCTAGGGTTGTTTAGCTTTCGACAATATCCACCTGCGGACAAGTTATTAACCTAGAACGGCCTTAAAGATTACAATTGTGTACAAA
Organism: Withania somnifera; assembly: GCA_039654485.1. Classification (NCBI taxonomy): domain Eukaryota; kingdom Viridiplantae; phylum Streptophyta; class Magnoliopsida; order Solanales; family Solanaceae; genus Withania; species Withania somnifera. The sequence goes on along the minus strand of JBDJHY010657912.1, from coordinate 1,749 downwards.
CTAGAGAAGATTCGGAATCATACACACCCTCAAAAATATAACCCACTTAATTTCTTTTGGATTTATTTTTTAGGTTTAGGGTGAAAAAATGTTCAAAGGTGTGGGGTTAACACTTTTTAAAAATCTATCCATGTCCCTCTAAAATATAATTTACCTAGGTCCTACTATTTTTAAAAATAAACCCAAGTCCCTTTCTATCTCTCTCTTCATTATTCAACTCATTGATGCTTTTATTTTCACAATCTCAATCTTTAAAATAATTTTTTTTCTTCCGAAGCTCGAACTCTCCAATTATCATTGTTAAATATGGAAACATTCTGATCTCTATATTGAATAAAAAATTCAAATAGAATTTTTATTTTTTGGGTCTCTTGATAAGACCATATGAAAGTAGCATCCATGGTGCTTTTGATAATTCAAGTTTTTATTTTTTATTATTCTTGTCAATAGAAGTTCAACAATCTTTTTTGAATTTTTATTCATCAAAATGATCTTATTTGTTCATCGCATTGTGTGGAGAATGTAAAATTACTTTGCTTATATGTTCTGTGCATTTTTGTAACATCTTCGTTATCTATTAATAGACTTGTGAACTGTTAATACAATTGTCATCGATTCAACCTATGGTATATTCTTCTTATCAAAATGAGAATTTAAATAACGAAAGAGAAGTAGATGTCAATGATGTGGTCTCTGATCAACTTGCCTGTGAAGATGAGAACATGTCCATGGTTCGATTGGGATCGGTTATTAGTCAAAATTAATTATTAATTTTTAATTATTAAAATAAAATAAAATTAAACTAAATATACATTTATTGACCTAATTATTATCAATTTTGGTTCGATAGGTTTGATTTTTATATTACAAACCAAACACGAAAAAAATTATTCAAATAGAAAAATACTATAATTGATTTTTTTTTAAATTCTGCCACATAAATAGTAATGTTCAGTATATCTAATAAGAGATATTTAAATTATAGATAAATTTTGATGAAAACATATATAAGATATTTAAAATGATATATTATGTATAAATAATTATAAAAGAAATCTGTATGTAATTTTTCAATTCGATTATTTCTTTGCATAAGTTCAATCAAAACTAAATATTACCGTAAATACAAGATATTTAAGTTATAAATAAATTTTGATGAAAACACCTATAAGATATTTAATATAATATATTATGTATAAATAATAAGAAAATAATATATATGGAATTTTTTGGTTCGATTATTTATTTTACATAAAATCAATCAAAATGAAATAATATCGATATTTAAGAATGTAAAATCACATCAAATAAAAATCACCTTATTTAATTGATTTGGTTTGATTTTTCAATAGGGATTGCTCTTACCCAAACCATGAAAAGCCCTATATACTATAATTATTTATTATCATTAATAATGAATAAGAGATTAGACGTCAACTTAAAATTATTTTATTATACATATGTCCAAAATAAAAAATGCAATTACACTACAATCTCACTGATCGATTGGTGGGATAGTAGACGGTGTGTGAAATATCCATCGTTTGCTATTCAACATAAATTTTATATGAGAAAAAAACTGTCACGACCCGACTTCTCGGAGTCATGATGACACCTACTATCCAGCCAGTAGGAGAACCAAACCCTGTAGTCCGTAGCCAAAGTAGAGGATTACAACAGTATATGCGGAAAAACAATAAGATGTAATACAAGTTCCCAAAACCCGATGTCAATGTCATAAGAACCACT
>JBDJHY010657588.1:0-16058 GCA_039654485.1 Withania somnifera | reverse complement strand
TTGATTTTGCTATCTCCATTGTAGTTCGGAGATGATGTATATTATACAGTTTGTATCCTTGCTATTCTGTACTAGTGATTCGTTTGACATTGACATCAGGTCTTGGGTTTGTTTCATAAACTTATTTTCATGGCTATTCTTCTAATTTTACTATAGTAGTCCTCCGCTTTAGCCACGGACTACGGGGTTTGGTTCTCCTACTTGGGTATAGTAGGTGCCATCTTGACTCGAGAAAATCGGGTCGTGACAAGTGTAGTTGGAGTACAAAAAGCAACGGGTACCCAGTAGGCATCATAGGCCGACTAGGGATACATAAGAAGTAAAAGAAGTAGATAGACAGATAAAGAAAGCAAGTCACAAAAGTCAAATGAGGATCACATACATGGAAACCTAGCTAACATGATAAAAATAGGTAAAATATTCTAGATACTGGTTAACACTAGGAACATTTATGCTAACATGTGAAAGATGTACCTGAATCCATGCTTAACTAGTAAGAGATACAACTAAATGATAGGAATGGTGGTATATTGGTAACCTCAATAACAAAAATAGAAATTTAGGTAGGGTTTGTATCTACCCCCAAAGGGAAGATAACTGTAGAGAAAGGGGTTTGTATATACCCTCAAAGGGCAGAGATGGAGATTCAGGCGGATCCTTTAGAAATGAAGAAATGTTTGAGCAGTTATTTAAGTGTATCGAGTCCTCCGACAAGGGTATAAAAGACATCCGTGGTGACTTAGATAATGTCATGCAGTTATTTAATTCATATTCAACTACCATCAAGCAGTTAGAAATGCAAATGGGCCAGCTTTCTGGAACATTTAATCAAAGAAAAAATGGGATACTTCTGAGAGACAATGTAGCTAACCCTTGGAATGATAGCCATTGTCTAGCCATCACAACTAGGAATGGAAAGGTGACTACTGATACACCCAGGCCTATTCTAGATATTGATGATGATCCTGAGGTAGAAGTTGAGGGTGAGAAAAAAAAATTGTGAAGTTATGGGCAAGCATAACGAAATAAAAGAGTGAGATTATAGACAAGATTCTAGTTGAAATAGGGAAACTAAAGTTAAGAAGAAGGAAAAAGAGGTCACCAAACTGATAATTCCTATGCCTAGACCACCTCCACCCTTCCCACGACACTTGAAAATAAGGTGGGTGATGGGAAATTCCACAAGTTTATGAGTATTTTGAGACAACTGTCTGTCAATATTCCATTGGAAGAGGCATTCGAGCAAAGATTAGGTCAAGACCAAAAATGTGGGTTATGATAGCGTCTACCAAGTCCCACTAGTAGACCATCCTGAACAACTCTTTTGGAGTGGCAAGCAATGGTCGACACCCCTGGATCCAATCAAGAAGAAATAAAGCATAGGAAGAGGAAAAAAGGAAGACATAATAGAAACACAACAACAACAACTATCCCTAAGACCTAGTAGTAGTGGTACATAAGCATCTAAAGACAACAGAGTACAACAACTCTATACAATCCAAAAACACAACTTGCTTTAACAATAAGTGGAGGTAAAAGCTGTTGTGAATGGAGAAGGGCTACCAAAACTCCATTAGCTTACCATGATCCAAAAGGTCATAAGAAGCTTAACTGCACAAACCATGTCATCAAGTATAACCCACACAAAATCCTGCACCATACAACCCTACCTTTGGAACCACACCTCCAATATGCAAACCAAGGATATACGAGTGGAACTACAGGAACCATATCCAAACCAACTCCTGGCTATGTCAAACAAACCATCACACCACAAGGAACACTGAGGCCTATCTTGAGAAAACTGAACTCAAATCAGCAACTTAACCAAGGAAAGCACCTATAAAGGCTTCTCACACCCGATCCACTATAAGAAAGGAACACAACTACCCTCTAGGACAACTATATTATCTTAAATTTAAGATACTATCCCTAAAACAATACGGGGCTGAATAATATAGGGAATGGAAAAAGCAAGAATACATTTAAGATAATAGGAGAAAATGAGGTCAGCCTCTAGAAAATGGACTATCAGATCCAAGGAATGATCAAAGAAGGAATGGCCCATTTCACTACACCTGTTACCTATATGGGTACTTAGAGAAGAACATAGAGGAGGAAGGTACAAATAAGACCAACAAGATAGGAACTAGCCAATTCCTAGAAAAGTACCCGAAAACCACTAGGTACTACCAGTAGAATGAGGGGAAGAGCAAGACACAAGGACCGATGAATACTTTTGAGAACCAACCTTTGAGCTAGCCAACAAAATAGACCTTTATTCAACGAGTACCTACGAGACACCGATCACTCAGTCGAGGTACACCATTCACAACTTGTGGTAATGGTCATGGAAAAAACTCCAGAACCATAAAAGAGAGGGTAACCAGTCCATTCCTAGAACACTACAACATAATCACCCTACCTTAAAACTAAAAATAGCCTAGACCTATCCTAGTCAACAAAATTAAAATATTCTTGGCATCCACCACTAAAAGAAAAACCTTCCTCGAAGGTCTCATCGGCCCCCACTACCTTTTAAGCATAACAAGGCCAAATCAAAGATCTAATAAGAAGGATACACATAGTCTCAGTTAACACAATAGTGTATACAACCAAATACCATAAGTAGCAAAGCCATGATAAATCATAGAAGGGCTAAGAACTAAAGCCATGATACCTGACAAACCGGGAGGTTCTGGTGCCACCAAAAATTATAATTCTTGAACCATCAGAAGTATACAAGATAGATAAAACACCAAACGCATAACCATAAGTCAATCAAGACTCACCTGAAAAAACCTGGTGCCACCCTCAAAGGTCTATGCATGATCGCTAATTAGAGGATAAATGGTATCTAGAGGATCTTCTAATCGATCTAGCTTGAACCTCTAACCTAGGGAAACTCCTAGATCACGAGTCAACCCCTTAATAAGTAAAAAACTCATCACTAAGACATACACCCTACCCATTCCCTGCTGAGGTAAAGTTGTAACTGATGTTGATAGTATAGCCCCTCGTTGAGGGCATTCCCTTGCATAATGTCCCCAAACTCAACACTCAAACATCCCTCCAAGGTCCATCTCCTTGCCGCATGAGGATAGTCCCTCATGAAATTCCCAAGATCACCACACTCAAAGCACCTTCTTGAAGCTCTGCTCCTGACATGGAAGCCATATACTCCTCCATGATCACCAATAACTTGAGAACCCGTGTGCAAACTATGATGAGCCTAACCTTCCCTCTTATACCCTTCCCTAGATTCATGATCCCATGAAGAGGTAGGGCTATGACCGCTGATAACCATTCTAAATCCTCGTGGGAACAATCCCTAGAGTAATTCTTAAACTCCCCATAATAAAGCAACCAGTTGACTCCCTTCTCTGGATAAGACTTTTGAAAGACCCTCCTATGTCCCTTCCCATCTCCATGTGGGGGTACCACCTTCCCTCACCCGTAGGAGGACCTCCTAACTTCCAACCCCATAAGTCTCATGACATACTTTCTCTAGACCAAACACTTGTCCCGCATCCTACCTGTGAGTAAGCCCATCTACTGGGTATTTCCCTGATGCTGCACGAAGTGGAAATACCAACCCTCAGATGATACCATGTACACTATTGTTCTTAGTTAGAAGAAGACCCATGTTGAATACCAATAACCATATCTTTACCTGTCAAAACTTTTGAAACATCCACTGGTATACTCGATCGAACCTTGGAGCTCTAAAGATTTGGCATGGTAGCGTTACTTGATGAAACTCATACTGACCCATGATACTGTAGTTGATGAGGTACATCCCTCGTATAGGATGGAAAACCGAATATCCCCTTTTGAATATGATCCCAAACTATATCTCTATCAATACAAGGGGAACCCTTGCTAATGCCTACAAAAGGCTTCATTCTAGACATCTTAAAAGAGTGGGGTCACGTAAGATCTCAAGGAACAATTAGCAACTAAATTCATGACAAGAATTCAAGAAGTGATCATTTTTCTAAAAGCATCTGTAGACTCCCGAAGATAGGATACAAATGTCTACGTAATGATTCGTGGGACTCTACTAGACATCTAACTTTATAGCAATGATGCTGGTGAACCTAGTCTCTGATACCACTAGATCATGACCAAAACACAAAGAGATCACCATGGTAGAAACTAGGAGATAACAACCCTTAGATATCATACAATTTCCCGTAAGGAACTACCCAATCAATCACTAGGCCAAGAAAGCATAAAAGGATAATAATCGTAGCTAACACAGTGCAAAGGGTGATCAATCCTAAATAACAAGCCTACATGCTAGTAGGTCACACTATAAGTACCATATACACAGTCAGTCTGACAAAAGATATGCCTATCTTACTTGGGCGCCAGCGAAGATCCTCAAAAAACATGCACCAAAAATCTGAAGCTCCGAATATGCCTAACATCACTCAAAACTATCAAATTAGGTATCTAAAGGTTAAAATATAAAGAATAATATCCATATTGAAATTACAATCCAAATCGAAAATCAGGCCTAAAAATTATCCCTTAGGGCCCGTATCCTAAAATATAAAATTTAAAATACCGAAAGCTAGGCCTCAGTTCAAGGAACACACTATTCAAAAAATGATCAATTGGACCTCTAGAAGGTCCTCAATTGACATACAAAAGTTAAATAAAGAAGAATAATATTTCAAGAAAAGCTTTAGGAAACGAGGTATAGAACTCACCCAGAACAAAGAGAAAATTGCAAGAAATATTTCCCACAGCTTCTACACCATAATACCCAGATACCAACGCAAATTTACCTCAATCTAGTCAAGATCCCACAAAATCACCATGAGATCTCATGCAATTACAGCTAGGAGAAAGGAAGGAAGATCTAACATAAAAAGAGATTGAGGATCCAAGAACCACTTCCCAACACTCCACCAACAATATCCCAAAAAATTCCCTTTAATTAGATTACAAATTCACTAAGAAAGTGAAGAAATGGGAAGAGGATTTCATAGGAAATGGGTTTGAAAAAGCTGGAGATAACATTTAAATAGACCCAACGATTGCTAAATTATCAGTCAAAAGGACCTATAGCACTAGAGGATGTTCTCATACGTCACAACCCAAAATCTCAGGTCATGATAGTATCTACCACCCACCTATAGACAAGCCAAACCCTATAGCCCAGAGCTACACGCAATGGGCTATAAGCTATCAAACCAACCAATGCAGCAAAGTAAAGCATAAACAATACATAAAGAATGGAAGCTAGAAGGAAATCATACATAACCCAAATCCCAAAACCTAGTCTCAGTGGCATATGGAGCTACTACACAAACACCGAAAGATACAAAATACAAATAATAGCTCCTAAAAAGAAAATACAATATAGGGATTACTGTAGACCGAATAAAAAGAGCCAGAATTAGGTATATCACAATTATCTTGGATGAAAAAGCTTATTGTAATCTTCGCAGTTGGCTAAATCTACTCCGCATGATCATGACATCACTAATAACCCCTGCAAGTATCTGCACCATGGAAAAAGGTACAGAAGTGCAACATAAGTACCCAATAGACATCATTGGTCGACTAGGTTAAAATAAAATATGATTAATAAAGGCGAGGAAGTATAACAGGTCAGTAGTAGTAAGCAAGCAATAAAACTAATAATAAGCAGAGGGGTAAGATATTGGACATGCTTATATAGATCTACAGGAACTAAACATGGTAGTCGCAAACTACAGAGGCCAGAGTTCGAAACCTGAAATGAATTAAGGAAACATAGCTGTGCTCCAGCTCAGTCAAACCCCACTAATCATGATACCATCTACGCATAAACCACGAATATCAAATAGAAGGATCCCGCTAAATAAGGAATAAAAACTAAAGACACATAACCTACCTGGTGTTCCATACCGCTGCTAAGTACAAACAGCACAACAAAACCTACCTGGCACCCCATCCCACCGGTAAGCATAAACAACACATCAAACCCATTATGACTCACCCCTAAGCCTGTTGGGAACACACCATACTAAGGAATTACACGGGGGCGTAGAAAAGGAAAGTAAAATAGTACCATTGGACATACAACCCCTATTAGTGTCAATGGTCAACCTCGGAGACACATCCCCTATAAGTGTCAATAATCAACCTCGGACACACACCCTTGTCAATGTCAATAATCAAACTCGAACACACACCCACTATCAGTGTCAATAATCAACCTCGGACGTACACCCCCTACCAGTGCTAGTAATCAAGACCTTGCCCACACAACATCAGTGCCAAATCTCCATCCTAAATAATAAATATATAAGAGTATCAACACAATTACAACAATAAGACAAATAACAATGGAAACAGAGTCTAGGATTGGCCAAAGGTTACCAGCTAAAAAATTATCTCACCACACTCGTTGTGTGATAGCTATAAATAGTTCCCAAGGTTAGTGGCCTCCACACAGTGGAACCAGGACCTGGGGAATACAACCCTTCACCCTCTATGCCCTCTTATAAGCCCCTGGAATCCAACAAAACTATCAATAGAAATATCTTGATCGACCTAAATAGCCCAGCCTATGATACTAGCCATATGACTAGCATAATAATAATAACCCAGTCTATAATAGACAAAAATAAACCTAGCCTACCTAGGCACAGGTAAAAATACCTGAAGTACGTGCATCGCAGATATGAAGCTCCAATACGATCGATGCCACCCAAAACTAAAAATATTACAAATATAGGGATCAAAATATGAATAATAAGACCCATATTTAAATTAGCCACTAGTTTCGAAAAGCAAGCCCCACAACCCCAAAAAACAAACTAAACGTACTAGCACATAGACCTTAGCTCAGGAAACTCGTGGTCCAAATTTGAACTTAAGGAGAAAACGAATCGAAGGGTAAAACTAGGTCTAAAGTAATGGAGTAAAAAAATATTGTACAATTAAAGAAAAGAAAAACTAACGAGAATTACCCAGAAAACCTAGTACTATGAACTCCTACAATCACCGATGCAACTCCTCACAGCTTGAACCCTCAAAACTCATATCACACACTCAAGATGAAACCTAAAAATAAAAACCAACAAGCTAATATTAAAATCGGAGATTCCATATTTATATAGTGCAGGGGGTCGTAGGGGCGTTGTTTGGCCACAGGTGCGACCTCGCCACGGTAGCTGCCTGGGCATATGGGAAAATTTTGTTAGGGAAGACCCTTGGGTGCAGGGGTGACCTCGCCAGGGTGACTAAAGGGCCACTGGTGTGGTCTGTGACCTGTAGCAACATAAGAAAAATGGAAAAACTCCAAGGGGTCGAAAATAAGCATCCGGACTCAAATTCTAACAAACTAAAAGTGCTTTTTGGGTTAAAACACACCATAGATTCAAAAGAATCAATGACACAACATTCCGAGGCTGTTTAAGTGAAAAAGAACCCAAACCTAAAAGGATAAAAAAGGAGCCCAACTAAGGACTCCACAAACCTACTCAAAACAAGAACGGGTACCTCAGGAAGCAAACCAATGAATCAAATAGCCCAAATTCAACAATTCATAGGTGAAGGAATTGACAGAATGCCAACAAATACTCCGATCATCAAAAGACCACCCAGGCTACAAAGTGAGACTCAACTGTCTTGAGTTTGCACAAAATAATCTTAACTCAAAACGAAAAGCCCAGTACACCAACTTAAGGTCTAGTTAGACCAAATTCAGTATTCTAGATCTAAAAGAATTGTTAAAATTTGATTCTTAGAGCATTTACTACTATTTCACTCTCAAGTTCCACTATTTTAAAATAGAAACTTCAAAATAGGAAAATTGAGATAACAAGCAAATGAGTCTCCAAGGCACCGAGCTACTGGTCCTAGTAAGTCATAAACTATTTAGGGAAACTACCAAATATTTCTAAGAATAAAAAAAGAATAAAGGCAAGGAAATGATTGAACAGGCTATTACATCATATTCTTTTGTACAACAAAGATTATGAAAGATCTTACAAAGAAGAAAACTGTGTCGTTCAACCCATATAACAAATTGAATCATTCTGGTACAATTGCATAATGTTCTCTTGTTTAAAAGAAAGTCGACCCCAGTGCTTTCAAAATTTCATGCACTATTGGAATAGTTAGTTTTGCCAAAGCACTGTGTGACCTGGGTGCCAGTATTAACTTGATGCCACTGGATATATTTAGGAATCTAGCCTTGAGATCCCCTAGGTGGACTATAACGTGACTACATATGGAAGATCTTATGGTGAAGAAGCCAATTAGTATTCTCTATGATATTTTAGTAAAGCTTGAAACCTTTATTTTCTAGCAGACTTCATGATCTAATAAATTTAAAGTAGATTTTGAGTTTCCTATTATACTTGGGTGAGCATTCCCTACTACGGGGAGAGAATTAGTAGACATGGAAAGATGGGAGGTAATTTTTTTCTCGATGATCAAGAAGTAACATTCAATGACATGAAACAACCAAGTGTTCTCGGAGTTGTGTTAGTTATTAACACGATTGATGAGCCTAAAGTTTTAGATGTTGCTCGTGTTGAGGAGGTGTTCACTTAAGACCTTGGTAGATATAGCTATGAACATGGATTCTACTTGCTTTGACAATTTTATGGAAATGGATCATGTACTAAATGACATAGGGTCATTTGCTACAACCTAAGAAGTTAGAACTTGATAAAGAAAATTGAGTGACTCCTTTATCAAGACCATCTATAGAGGACCCGACTATACTAGAGTTAAAGGCTCTCCCTCCGTATTTGCACTATGTTTTTCTTGGAGCTGGGAACACTTTTTTGGGTGTAGTTGCTGTAGATTTTAAAGAGCCACAAATTGAGGCTCTTGTTTTAGTCTTGAGGAGATTCAATAGGGCCATAGAATTGTCTATATGATACATCAATCAGCATCCCACCAAGAATCTACACATATAAAATTCATTTAGAACATAATTCCATTATTTGTGCTGAGAACCAAAGAAGGTTGAACCTGCCTATGTATAAGGTAATCAAAAGAGATAACCAAGTAGTTAACTACATGGGTGGTAAACCCAATAAATTATAGCCGATGGGTAAGTCCAGTAAAATGTGTGCCAAAGAGCAGCAGAATTACAATTGTCCCACTAAGAAGAATGAGTTTATTCTGATGAGGTCAGTAACTAGATAGTGGGTCTATATGGATTATAGAAAGATGAATACATGAATGCAAATGGACCACTTCCCCTAACCCTTCATGATCCAGATGTTAGATATGCTGGCAAGAAGAGGATGGTACTATTTCTTGGATGGATACTCAATATAAAATCATATATTGATTGCACTAGAGGAATGATATAAAGCCACTTTCTAATGTTCTTATGGTATTCACATTTTGGAGGATATAATTCAGTATTGCAATGTGCCCACCACAATCCAACATTACATGATGTAAATTTTTAGCGACATGGTGGAGGATACTATCAAGGTATTTATGGATTATTTCTCAGTTGTAGGTGACTTATTTAATTAATTCATAGAAACTTTGGCTAAAGTGTTTGATCAAAGCGAGCAGATGAACTTGAATTTTAATTGGGAGAAACGTCACTTCATGGTTCGAGAAGGGATTATGCTTGGGCAAAAAATTTCTTCTACAGACATTGAGCTAGACACGGAAAAATTAGAGATCATAGCCATATTATAGCCTTTAGTTTTTGTTAATGGTATATGAAGATTTTTGGGACATGTTGGATTTTACAAAAGATTCATCTAGGATTTTTCTAAAATAACACACCCAATGTGCAAGATTTTGTAAAATGTGGTGAAATTTGTTTTTGATGACACATTTTTGAATTTTTTTTTTTCTTAAGGGAGAAACTTGTCTTAGCCACTAAAATTGTAGCACCAAACTGGTCATTTCTTTTCAAGTGATGTGTAATGCTAGTGGAGTAGAGTTAGGAACAGTCCTAGGCCAAAAGCATGAGAAAATCTTTCATTTGATCTACTACACTAGTAAGATGATAAATCCGACTGAAAAGAATTACAATGTAACTCAGCAGGAATTATAGGTTGTGGTATTCACTTTTGAGAAATTTAGGGCATATTTGTTGAACACAAATGTGATCATTCATGCCAACCCTGATTCCTTGAAGTATTTAATGGCAAAGAAGGATGCAAAATAGAGATTGAGTTGGTAGATATTCTTTCCTCAAGATTTCAACTATGAGGTTGCAGATAGAAAAGGGGCAGAAAACTAAGTTGCAAACCATCTTTCTTGATTGTATGATGGTAACACAATGTCTAATGAGCTTAATATTGATTATGCTTTTCTACACGATCACCTTTTTCCAACATTACATTACCTTGTTCCCTAGTTTGCCGACTTTGCAAACTTTCTTTCTAGTGACATCGTACCTGAGGAGTTGCACTTCCACAAAAAATTAAATTTTATGCATACGGTGAGGAAGTAATTTTGGTATGTTCTCTATTTCTTTAGGGTGTGTGCTAATAATATTATACATATGTATGCATCGGAAGCAACGATAATAAGCATGTTGGAGGACTTCCATGTATTATGTGTTATAGGTCGCTATAGAGGAATCAAAACTGCATGCAAAGTCTTGCAGTATGGGTACTATTTTCCCATTATCTATCATGATGCACATGATTTTAAAAGGCATGTGATCGATGCCAAATATATGGGGACATGGTTGTCTCTTACCCTAATCATGAAGATTGAGCTATTTGATGTATGAGGTATTGATTTTATGGGATCATTTACGATTTCCCATGGAATGAGGTACATTTTGGTAGTTTTTGACTATGTTTATAAGTGGGTTGAAGTTTTTTCACTTCCACACAGTGATTGTAAGAGTGTTACTTCATTCTTAAAGAATAATGTCTTTGTGTGGTTTGGTAAACCTAGGGATATCATCAGTGATGGGGGATCTTAATTTTATAACTTACTTTTTGATTCTTTTCTTCCTAAATATGGGGTGAAGAAAAAGGTGGCAACACATCACCATCTAGACTAGTTGTAAAGTTGAAGTACCCAATAGGGAGACAAAAACCATCCTAGAAAGGATAGTTAAAGCTAGCCGGAAGAATTGGTCTAGGAGGTTAGATGATGTTCTCTTGGTATACTGCAATGCCTTCAGAATTCCAAATGGAATTTCCCTTATATCAAATAGTTAATTGTAAGGCGTGCTACTTTCCTTGTTGATAAGTGGTGGAATTACCACTTTCTGAGGTTTTTTTGGGAGATATAATTGACTGCTTTATTATTATAAAAAGCCTTTTATGTTGTGCGTTGGTGTTATTTTAGGTAAACTGTGAATACAAGAATGAAGAAGCAAAAAAAGTATTAAATGAAAGAAAAATAGCTCACTGGAACTGGCATCCTCAGTACCCTTTATGATCACGAGGGTCAACATGGTTATCAACACCTCAAGACCCTTTACAATCGTGCAGGTACTTCACATGATAGTGATGCAACAAATGTTTCACATGAGAAATCACGAGGTATTTGTATGTAATCACGATGTAGAAGGAATGGGCATCACAGGATTGCTGTATGTGTCATGCGGTCGCGGTGAAGGTCTCCTCAACTACTCAGGGAATTTTTTGGAACTTAATGATTTTGAGCCCAAAGTTAACATATACTGCATCAGCCCTTGTTTCAATAAGCTTTGGAAGCTAAGAGAAAATATTTGGCTTTTTCATATTGTAAGAGAGGGTAAAACACCACCACTACACTTTGGGGTGAAGATTTGGATGAAACCATAGATGTATTTTTTCCCATTTCTTTTTCCCTTACTTTGTATTGAATATTTTTAGTGTGTAGTATTCCTTTATTGTTTGAATATTGAAGATAGAGATATTTCATGATTTATTCAAGAGTTTTGGTTTTGGTTCTATCTATTTCTTTTGTATAAATTATCTATTTGTTGATTAGTATTTTGGTTTGGTAGATCTAAATCATGGTGAGCCTATTGTATGTAATAGGGAGTACCTAACCCTAGGGCTTGTCCATTTATCCTTTCTTACTTGAGAAAGTAAGTTAGGATTTCAATCTTCGATTTAACATAAAGTGAGTGTTTTCCTCATTAATGGATTTGATCTAGAGATCGTAAAATCCTTGTGTAGACGAATTGAGTTGTTTTGCATTCTCTTTAGCTTGGTTCAGGTGACCAAGTGAATGAAGGTTTGATAGTGTTCTATAGAAACTAGCAACACCTATTAATTAGTGTTCGAGAGAAATTAATTGGAACTCAAAGGCTAATCTTTAAACACATGTGTAATCAATTCAGTATTAGTTTAATATAATGGATCACTGGTAGAATTAGTTACCTTAGTTTTTGTTTTCTTTTGTTTGGTTTGTGAATTTGTATCAAACCTTTGTTTTTATTATATTTTTAGTTCCATGACACCTTTTCATACTTTTAACCCCCCATTCCTTGCTAGACCATTTTCGTCTCAGTAGTTGTGCTTTAGTTTTCCTTTCATACTTGATTGCCTTCATATTTTTACCTATGGATTCGACCCTGAATCACAAGTTGGGTAAATATATTTTGATAATGATTGTGTACACTTTTAGATTGGATTCGAAGTGTAATTTAACGTTAACAAAAAATGGCGCCGTTGCTTAGGAACAATTTGGTATATTGAGTTAGTTCGAAAATTAGAGTCAAATGCTTTGACTTGGATTTGTGAATATGTGTTTATATTTTTGTTAGAGTTTTAGTTTAGGTTAGAGTATGTTTTTCTTTTTCCTTATTATGTGTTAAATGACATCTTGGGTTTAGACTGAAGTTAATGGTTGTAGTCCATGTCTTCAAAACTCATGCCCTCACTTTGACAAAACAATAAAAACTTCACTGGAAGCGAGATATGTGCACCTTCTAGCCCCCTTGATGAGCATGAAAGCGCAACGAGGCTGTCTTCCCTCCATGAAGAAGAAGGTGGCGAAATGGATGATGTGAGACTAGACTGGCTAATATTGTATTTGGACTTTTTTCAAGTGTTTGCACAATTGTTGAGAACTTTCCTTGAAAGTAATGTGGAATTATGCCAAAGCATGTTACAACTTGAATTCGACCTATACAACTTGGAAGAAAAATTAAAATTAAAAAATGATGATTTTGGTGTCAACACCAAGGGGTTATAAAAGTTGATTTGGAATATGTATCCATGGAGGAGAAAGTGAGGATTGATTATGGGGAGTTGATGGGGATTTGTGAGCCATCCAATCCAAAGATTGTTCAAGATGCTGAAATTGAGGAGATGATATAGAGTTCCACATTAAAGTTCAACAATTCATGGTTGACGCCTCTAGTAAAAAATGGGGACAAAGTTGTCAAAAATGAAGAAACTTTGACATTGGTGCATCTTAGACCATATTATAACTAGTTTTCAACATTGTGATTGGCGGAGGTTGAAGCATATGAACTATCTAAGCCTTTGAGGAATGTGGGTGGTAAGGAAGAAGATGTGTTCGTATTGAAGTTTGAAATGCCAAGGTGATAAATTGATGTTCCTCATTTAAAGACCAAAAAGTGAAAGATGCAAAATTCAAGTCTTGGCCTTTGCATTCATTCACCACCATCCTATGCAATCCAAAGAAAGCTTGATCTCAAGTTGGACATAAATTCAAGTCTTGAAAGTGGTAAGATAAATGGTAAAACTGATGGTGAGTGAACTTTAGTTTTTAGTTTTTGCACTTTTAGTTTTAAAGGTCATGTTTTACAATTTTTAGAGTACTTTTGACTAATCCATATTGAAAGTTTTTTTTTTGAGTGAACCAAGCTTGCAGATGACTTTCTGGAATTTTTGGCAAGTAAACATGCAGAATCAGTACACAAGCTAAAATTTCTTGAAAGCTAGAAGAAACTTTCACAACTACAGATAAGATGATCTTCACGATCGCATGCATCAAGTTGGAGTCACGTAGGCTCAAAATCTCCAGCACCACGATCGCGTCCATACATTCCCGATCGTGTAAGAGGATGCCCAGGTACATAACCGTTTTTAGTTACAAAATAAGTACATAAATTCCACCCTCATTGTGTAAACAAGTAAATCATCACAAAATTTCCCTGAAGCAAAATACAGTTTCTCTTGTATTTATTCATCTCAACCTTATCAAGGTATGATTCTAACCCTAAGTTTTCTAATTTTTTATGAGTATGCATATGCCTAAATTTTATGAGGAACCTTTTTTGGGGGCTAGTTTGTTGCTTGAAACTTTTTGTGATTGTAATTTGAAAAAGTTCTAGGTAAGGTTGGTTTGAGTTAGTAATTTTGGGATTTTTTTTAAAGGAAGAGTGAATCAATTTCTACTAAAAAGGGATAGAAAAAATGGTGTCCACAACCTATTTGGTTAAATGCTCGAATGATCACTAATTTGGAGAAGGAAACCACCATCGTGATTGCGATGCCCCTTTAGCAGTCACGTAACATGAAGTGGTTGGTTTCCCTGATCGTGAGTCCCATGTCAAGATCGCGATAAAGACAAAAAATTCATTTTACGTGATCATGTGTATCCTTTACGCAATTGCGATGAGTACTAACCTAGTTAGCTTTGCACAGGTTGCATCATTGATTTTTTGTCCAATTTCTTTGGGCGTTGATGATGCTTATATGTTGTTCTAAGTGCCACAAAATATTTTGATGATCATAACTCTTTTATAGGTACTTTAAGTTGAAATTGGTTGACGAACAATTTGAAAATGTGCAAGTCGACTTCGAGATGGCATTCAGAGATGATGATTATGATTGAGACACCTTTTTGTCCCTAAAATGCTTACAATTGCATGTCCGTTTGGCCTCAAAGAACATTATATGAGAAAGAGGGATTTTTATTGAAAATTTTGAAAGAAAAATGACCAATTTTGATGAGAGGTTAAGGACTACAAGGTGGATCTATTTTGAGGATGATCCTATCACTACGAACTTTACATTGGTTCATGAATTCTATGCTAATACTGCCGAGACTGACTTTGCAAATAAGAAGGTGGTCATAGTTTGAGGAAATAAAGTCTAATTAGATTCGCATATGATCAATGCATACTATAACCTTCCTGATGCTAATAATAGAATATACATTAAAGCAACTTAGAGAGGGGGATGACTGGTTTTTGTGCCTAGGTGGATAGAGTCAAAAGTTATCATTAAGTCTTACCAGTTCACAGACGATGCCAAAATATGGTTGTCCATCATCTGTGTGAGAATCAGTCCATCTAAGAATGAATTTGAGGTGACCCTATATAGGGGCAATATTATTTGTTCTCTCGTGGAGGGGTTTCCCATTAATACCGAGAAGATCATTGTGACTTATAACAAGGAGGTGGTAATTGACAGGACCAAAAGACAATTCTTTCCTTCCCTCATCACACACTTATACTATAGTTCCGGAGTTAAGAAGAAAGTGGGTGGCCGATAGAAAGGGCTAGAAAAGTTTATATACCCACTGAAAAAAGACGACTGGAAAATATACTCAAAATAAGAAAGACTGATGTAGATTCCCCTTTATTTGGTCAGTTCTTTGAGAGTGAGACAATTTTTTACACTTTAGAGACCATTGGGAAACTTCGTGTAGTAGCACTGACTCTGAAGCATATATCGACCTAGGTATATGACATTGAGGAACACATTCGCCAGCTTGTAGCTGGCTTACCCACAAGTCCTGGGGAGAGTTCCTCTACAACTAATGGTACTATACCACCACCCTCCTTAGAAAATATAGTCCGGGTGTAGAAAATAATCAAAACCATGTAGGAGCAGCTTAGTGCTAGGGTGGCCAAGGTTTAGCAAAAGAAAAAGAGATAGAGGGAGCATGCACGCAAGAAGACTAAATTCTTGAACAAGATGATGGGACTCCTATGCAAGTTGTATGCAACTGATGAAAAGGATGATGTAGAGGAGGAGGATACAATGTTAGATTCCTTGAGCAGTAGCTCCAAAATTGAGTGATGATGTTTGGGGAGCTTTTACCCCCTTCATTGTTCTTATGTTAAGTGTTGTGAGCTTAGGCAATAAGGGAATTGCGATATTTTAAGTTGGGGGAAGGGGTAGGCTATGACTTGT
>JBDJHY010657368.1:0-16059 GCA_039654485.1 Withania somnifera | reverse complement strand
ATCTCGAGCGCATACTGTGACTTAGATTGGGGAGGATGCCCATAGATGAGACGTTCGCTTACGGGATATGTGGTCTTTCTTGGCGACTCACCTGTTTCTTGGAAGACTAAGAAACAACAGACGGTGTCTCAGTCTTCAACTGAAGAAGAGTATTATGCTATGCCTGCCACAGTTAGCAAACTTAAGTGGCTTAAAGGTTTGTTATCTTCATTAGGAGTGACTGCTTGTGGTGCTACTCCTTTGTTCTGTGATAGTCAGGCAGCTATGCATATTGCTGCCAATCTAATTTTTCATGAGCGAACGAAACACATAGAGGTAGATTGTCATTTTGTAAGAGATGAGATTAAAAATGAAGACATTACGACAGTTTTTGTTCAAAGTAAAGACCAGTTGGCTAACATACTTACCAAGGCTTTGGGTCGAGAACAGTTTCATTTTTTACTGCACAAGTTAGGTATTCAGAATCCACATGCTCTAACTTGAGGGAGGATATAGACAACAAAATGTAAATCTGTTGTTATTTCTGTTATTTGTTAGCTCTAGTTTATATTATCTAATCTTTGTGTATATCAAGTAGATTAAGATAGGTAGTTATCTTGTTGTAAACTTCCAGCTGTGCTCTAGTATATCTTATCTTATTTTTGTGTATATCAAGTAGATTAAGATAGATAGTTATCTGGTTGTATAAATCAGTTTGCATATGATGAATAAAGGGGTGGGAGAAGCTTTCCTTTCTCTGAAACTTTTCAGGTACCTTTTGTGATATATATCGAATGTCTCACTAACTTTCTCGTGAGCTCCTTTTAAGTTTGTAGCATAGATTTAAATCTTTTCTTCTTTTTTTATTTTTGAACAATCAAATTTATATTTTCTAGTTAATATTTTTATATTATTATAAATTATTAAAAATGCAATATATAGATATATTATGTGGTAAACATCTAGCAAATAAACTTTAGATGAAAATAATACATGAAATTTAAAATAATACAACTTGATTAAATAAGTTTATAACTTGATTGACTTTATTTCATATTTTAATATACTTCTTGTAATATTTAATTTAAAAAAATCACAAATTAGTAAAGTTACACACGTTTAGTCAAAGACTCTCTTTAAGAAAATAATGAAGAACTATAAAAGCGGACAAGTACATTAAAGATTTTTTTAAAAAAAGATAAAAGTAAAAATATTGTAGAGAAATCAATCATAAACCTTCTTTTTGTCAATATACTAAAAATGAATCGAATATTTATTCTATATATGCTTACTGCGTTAGGACCCCTTATTGATTGATTCTTTAATTATTTTCTTTTAATTATAAAAATTATTCAAATTATTTTATAAATATTTTAAAAATATATATAATCTGTTACGAAAAAGGAATCGCTAAAATGAGGGGCCTAAAGCCGAGGTTTTACCCTAAAGCCGCCTCTGTATCTCTGCAAGTGCGGAGATCATTGTAGCTTAACAGTGGAATTTTTATTTCTTATTATATTTTTTCATATCTAAATTTTTGAAACTTATTTTTGAAAATTTTTAAAAGTGATTTCAACAAATCTTTTTTTTTGGATAATCATGACTTTATCTTCAAATCAATGTTTTTCAATTTGAAAATTTCAAAATTTTTGGATAAAATTAATGGTTTAAATTAATGATTTTATGATCGATTTTAACTTTATTTTTTTTATGAAATTTCATATTTGAACTCCTTAAGTTATGCCTAACACAAATTTTAAATAAAATTTTAATGTTGTCTTTGTGTGGTCGAAATTAACCTTCAAAGTGACTTTTTGAATCTGAAGTTTATGTATAGAAATATGAATAGTTATGTTTCTTTATTATTATTATGTGGAATCTGTATTTGATCCGAGTGGAATGTTTGGAGGTTTTCGGTTTCACCTCGTCGGCTTTCTTTAAAAAGAGTTGGGACTTTACTCTCTTTAGAAGTGCTTATATCAGACGACGAGTATTTATAGGGATAGCGATGTATTGAAAGCAGTTAAAAATGGAATAATTGACTTGATTTGACTATTTTTCTTATTCTTGATTGGTAGATTATAATGTGTAAAGTGGGTTAGTGATTTTGTTGGAATTGATATTGATAGTACCATCCGCCTTGTGAGTGAGATTTAAGTTATATTGGGATTGTAGCTGGTATTTTTGAGTTGGGGTTGACCTTGTGTACTTGTACTCAATATTTTCAGATTCGACTCGTCAAGCGACTCGGACAAGTTTAGGGATCAGAGGTCAACGAGTCCGATCGATTGACCCGGATGTAAAAATCTCTTCGACTCAGATAACGTCATAATAATGTAATAAATATTTTACTAGTATAAATATGTCATAATATATTTAATATTATAAATATAAAGTCAGTGCTTAAAAATTAACAACATAACTCCAGGAAAGATTTGAATATTTGAAAGATGGAATTTGAATATTGTCCCATATTGACAAAAGAAGAATTCTCTAATATAATTTTCCTCTATTTAAGTTGAATATTTGAAAGATGAAATTTGGATATTGTCCCACATTGACAAAAGAAAAATTCTCGTATAATATTTCTCTATTTAAGTTTAATATTTTAAAAATAAAATTTGGATAGTTGCTTCATTGTCCCACATCCTCTAATGTAACTTTCCTCTATTTAAGTTGAATATTTGGAACAAAATAAAGCAATCCCGGTTTTAATAATTTTCTGGTAAATTTCTCATGAAAGAAAAAAAAATTGTAAAAAACTCGGTTTTGTGGCCCGATTTTTCTCAATTGAACTGAATTTTTTATCGGATTTGACTGAGTTTGATCGAGTCATTAATTAAAGGGATTTTTGCTAGGACTGGACTGACGTCCGATTTCTGGGTGAACCGATCGGACCGGCTGGTCCTGTTCGAGTTTCACAACATGGCTTGAACTGAGATAGTTATTTGTGTTTTTTTTATTATATAAATTATACCTGTTCACTTATACTAGGAAAGTGTGTTGCACGTTTGTCTCCCTACTATGTATCCGTATTGCATAAAATTTGAACATGCGTAATCTCATGTTAATAATTATTTATAACATTATATATTTTTTTTCAAATTAAAATTTTGGAAGAATGAACATTTCAAATGTAATCTTCTTGACTAAAATATCTAAATATATGTTTCTCTATACAAATACTAACAGTATCAGCTAAATATAAATTTACTATTTTGCAAGTGGTAAATAGATAAATTAAAATTTTTAAAGTTCGTATAAAAGTGGAGAATTAAATTGATTTAAACTCTACTTTTGTGAGCATATCTTAAATAAGAATTTAATTAGTTTTATTGATAGATTTCTTCAACTGTAAGGTTCTGTTCTTCATTCTATGCTAAAAGTTTTAATGCATTAAATTGCGTGATAAGATTTAGTGAATGAAGAACACTATTCTATAGTAAAAGTTTTAAAAGTAGTGAATCTAAAAGTATGAAGAACACCAATTCACCAATTTACTATAGAAGTAGAAATCTAAAATCTTATCCCAATAACATTACACATCTAGTTAAAACAAGAAGTTGCATAGATAAAAGTATAAATATCAAAAGATATCTTAAAGTCTTAAAATTACATATTAGAAGCTTATGAATACGAAAGCATGAGAACTATGGATATTATAAATAGCAATTGAATATGTAATTAGATCGATATGAGTCATGAAAATGAATATCCAAAGGAAATAAAGGGGAAAAGTAGTAAATTCTAAATGAAGAAAAATTAGATGTTCTATATATAACATTTTGATTTAGTACAGAAATGAATAGTAATCCAATTTGCACTTTGGAAAACAAAAAAGAAACTAAAGAAAGAATAACCATGACTTGGCAAATATCGTCGACTTCTTGAAACAGATTTTGTATTCATCCATAATGCTTGAGGTCTTCTAAAAAAGTTACATCTTTCTTCTTTAGGTATAAATCATGACTGTTTTTTTTCCCATTTGTGAAACATGATGCCAAAATCATGGTCCTACATCTTTCAAAATATAGGGTTCTTGAATAAAAGATTCCCTTTCTATTCTTTTTATAAAATTACTTCACCCTACAATAGTAGACTCCTAGACTTCT
The DNA here is from genome assembly GCA_039654485.1 of Withania somnifera. Classification (NCBI taxonomy): domain Eukaryota; kingdom Viridiplantae; phylum Streptophyta; class Magnoliopsida; order Solanales; family Solanaceae; genus Withania; species Withania somnifera. The sequence continues at coordinate 11,968 of JBDJHY010657368.1, read as the reverse complement.
CAATTGATGAAAATGGTTTGGTTCTTAAGATGAAATTCATAACCTTTTAGTTTTCCAACTTTTGACTTAATACCTTTTCACTTTTAATATTTAGTATAATTACTATGATTATTATTTAATATTTAATTAATTAAATATTTATAATATTTTAATTTGATATAAGGGTAAAATGTGATCTAATTTTTGAATTTGGAGCTTCTCATTTTTAATAATATATGATGGTAGCACCAAAAAAGTGACACTCAGAGGGAAAGTTGATTTGAAAATGACTTGCATTTTTTATGAAAAGTCTTTTCAAATGGATTTTACTGATTTATACCTTGCATGTCCGATGAAAAAATGTTTCAAAGAAATTTTACTGATTTTTACTTGCATGCCTGGTGAAAAATTATTTTGGGTGGCCCAATGAGAAGTGGTTTTAGACTAATACACGATTTTCATGTCAAATAAGAAATTATTGCGAACAAATATATAATTTCGTGAGTCCCACATAATTCCGAGCTAGCTATACAGTAAAGATGGTGTATACTATAGTACACATTGCATCATTCTACATTCATCTCATCACTGTCATTTGATTGATTTTGTTGTTGTTGTGTACAGTAATCGAGTGGATTGTTGATTTTGATTTTTTTTTTTTTGCTCGAATAGGCATGGCCTTCCTATTTACAAGTGTTCAAGGTTTAATTAGTAGAAGTATTTTAGGTAATTTTCATCATTACTTTGAATTAGAATCAGTTGATGATGGTACTAAGTACATGTGGTTTGATACTCATGCTTACTTATTTTTCGACTTTCTGTGCAGGTACCGAGCCACCTGTTTTCGAACGTTGATTCAGAGTTTGCGTTGGGCTCCTCTTCTTCATTCAAAGATTGTGGTTGATAGATCCATTGCCTTCTAGATCTCCTCTTTACTATTGTTGTTGACTTCCCTTGTTTATGGATACATCAAAATGCTTTGTATTGATTTTATCCTTAAAGACTAGTACTTATGATTATTAGATCTTGGATATATTATTCTTTTTATGTCTTCATCAGATAACTTATATATGTCAGTTTGATATTTATCCTTATCGTTGTTTCTTTCGCAAATTCAATTAAACTTCTTTTGATGTGTTGGGTTGCTTGCCTATGGCGGAATCTGTGATGGTGCCATCATAACATCAATTTTGAACCGTTATGTATATATATAGGAGAACAACAATGTGAAAATAAAATGGATAGGGAGTTGTAACAGTCTGATTTAGGAAGAGTATTTTCAGAATTAGAAAGATCTTCGAGATAGAAAAGTGATTTGTAAGAATGATGCTGGAATTGGGTAGTTAAGTTTTGACTCTATTTACTTCATGGTTAACACTTCAAATTTAATATGACTTTTGATCTTGAAGGTTTTCTCAATGGGCATGCAAGAGGTCAAACGTTTAAGATTATTATGTGTAACAATTCTTTTAAGTGTTTTGGTGATTTTTTAGGTAAAATGACTACTTTACAAGTGAAAGATAAAAAATTCATCATTAATAGAAAAAAGAACTATTTTGTCCTTATATTAAATTGTCTATTATTGACTTGTAAAGAGCTAGTATAGGAAAATTTGGTATGATGTATCAACTAAGAAGGAATTGATATTTACTAATTCAATTTTGAGAAGTTGACATGAAGTAACGGTTTATCACTTTTTAGCTAATGAAAATAAAAAAATAATGACCCACAATTTTTTTTTGTATATTCAGTTTGTTTCTTCTCTCCTCCTCCTAGAATTTCTCTTTTATCATTCCATCTCTCCTCTTGAATTTTTCCTTCTTCCATATTTTCTTCATTCCTCCTCAAATCTCTTTATTTTGACCAATAAATCCCTCAAATAGATTCTCAAGAATTTCTGCAATGTTCATATAACCAATAAATCCCTCAAATAGATTCTCAAGAATTTCTGCAATGTTCATATATTTTAATCATATGATATTTTAGTTTTTTTAAAAAAATTCTCTACATATTAGGGTACACAATTTAATCATTACTATAAAATTGACGGGATATTTTTTTGAAAAAAAGACGTAATGATTTTGATGATTTCCATTCAAATTTCAAGTTCAACACATGGATGATCTTTTGAAATCGAAAATCGAAGTAATGTGAGGGAGAAAGTGTAACGATCCCCGAAATTATTTGCATTGAGGTGCAAGGGGATCAGAGGAATGGTAGTAGGAACAACAACAACATCCCAGCAACATGATATTGGTTGCCTGGAACATTAGAGGTTTAAATAAACTTCATAAGCAGCACAAGTGAGAGGACCCCACTTTCCCGCATCCCTCTCCCCACGAGAGAACATCAGAGATGCACAACACGTGGGCGTTGTCTAACGAACGACGACTTTCGATTCTTCACTTCAAGGAGTAGAGTATTTCATCGCGACTTTCTTGTATTTAGAGCGTTCTTTTAACCGCCCCAAGTCATTTGTGGCTTGCTGGGATTGTTAGGTTGGGTCCCCGACGGTTGTCGTAGTGTATTGTTTTTGCAATTTGGACCTTTTCTGGGCTTGCTTAGTTCATACTACCCCAAATGTCGTTTTCATCGAGTCTGTTGAGTCCATAATATTGTTTACATAAAAATTTCATATACTCCGTCGACCCCGATTGCATTCTATACTTAACGAAGAACGCGCGTCGAATTTTCAGCATAGGCCCTCAGCGCAATTGCGCTAGGGGAGCACGATCGGTCTAAGTCTTGGCCCTGCTCTTTTGCGTGATCGTGCTAAAGGGACACGATCATGGCTCCGCCCAGGGACCGCCTTCAGCGCGACCGCGCCACCATCTGTCAGTGTATATAAACACTATCTAACGACTTTTTCCTCATTTTCCAGCAAGTTTAAGCAAAATCCTCCCTTCCCCAAGCTTAAATTTAGTCCTTTAAAGTGTTATATTGTAGTTTTGATACGTAGAAACGTATTTTTGTGACTGTACACCTAATTTTATCGGGTAAATTCGTGTTTTCGCTATTATTATTACTGTTTACTATTGAATGTCCAACATTTCTATTGGCAAATAGGGGGTTTTCAAGTACATGGCCAAGTACTTATTACTTCTTGGGTTGTAATTGCTATCTTATTAGGTTCAGCCACTACAACTATTCGGAACCCACAAACCATTCCGACCGGGGGTCAAAATTTCTTCAAATATGTTCTTGAATTCAATCGAGATGTGAGTAAAACTCAAATATAAACTTCTAGTTCGATTCTACTATTGAAATTAGCTTTATTTTATACCGTAAGACGTACGAGCTATGCTCTATGGGTGGGTATAAATATTTTCAGTTTTCAAGCTATTAGAATTTACAGATCTGATTTTAGCGGGGACTTTGAACCCGCTATTTATATAGAAATACAGGTCTTGTGTTATTCGTATTGACACACTGGTTATATTTTTTCTAGTCTTCTGTGATTCTGAGCTTCGTACATTATTCCGGATATTGGGGAACACTTTAGGGGATATTTTCGGAATCCCAGTAAGTTACTCTCTACTTTCTTCAGATTGGGTATTAGTATAGTATATGATTGGTAAAGCACTAACTACGGGCTGCATGATTATTTGAGGCCGGATATGCTTATTTATCTGACCTATGGCCCATTTAGCTGAATTGTAGCTTAACTACCTACCTTGGGGATATATTGCCCAGATTGGGGGCTTCGTTGACTTTGGACTGTATGCGGATGGGGGAGGAGTAACACCATTGATGCAGCATTTCATACGCATACTATGGACCGTTGTGGGGTTGGGGAGGGCATTAAACTAGTGGTTAGAGCTTCACAGCTATCCCTCGATACAGGAGGGTGTCTATAGAGACGGTCTAGTTAGGCTAATTATTTATGTTTTGTTTGAGATGTTGTGTATGTGACTGGGGCAGGGGTAGCCCTTGAGACACAGTTAGCAGGATACAACTATGTTGAACACTTCGCTGCCCTACATAGTGACCTCGTATTTAGCCGTTTATGACTATGCTGATAGCGACCTCCTTTCGAGATGGCATTTGTACTCAGTCGGAGACAGCTATGCTGGGTAGTTATCCCGGGGTATAGGGTATTCAACTGAGCTATGTTGTTCTGTAGCTTTTCTTGTATATGTGTGTACTTAGATCAGTGAGCATTTTTGGCACCTCAAGTATAGTTAGCCGGGCTTTGGGACCCAACCTGGTTCTAGGAAAGTCTATATTTCGTGCCAGAGTTTGGCATCTATTCGATGGTTCAAACAAGGGGTTGATGGGAAGTGGGTTCCATGTACTTATGTTATTGGGGCCTGTGCCTACGAGCGGTAGGATACTATTTCTCCCCCACCATTTGAGACGATTCCCTTGCAAGTTCCATGATCTGGGATACTACTTGTGTGACGACACTAGGAGTTTTTCTATTATGTGAGTATTGCTTGTATGGAGACCTTTAGGTCCCACCGATATAGATACAAGGATTGATCCCTAGTGTTGACATTTTTTCCTTGATGACTATACTACTGGTGGGATGGTTACAAGATTTTTCATGCGAGTTCAAGTCCCTCCACGGACCATGCTGATTCAGGTCGTTATGCTTGAACTATATAGTTCGAGACCTCCGTGGATCCTTCTCTTTTGTGATTATCCCAGAGAGGGAGCATGTCAGCTTTTGGTTTCAATGTATGTGGTTCAAGTCCTCAACGAGCCCTTCTCGATTCGGGGCTATTCCAGAGAGGAAGCATTTCGGTACTTTTATACAAGGTATGCGGTTTGAGTCTTCCAGGGGTTCCTCTTGATTTAGGACCATCCCAGAGAGGGAACATATCAAATCTTCGTTCTTCGGTATGGTTGACTACTTTCCTTACCGCCATTATTGTTATATCAGTAGCTACATTACCGACGTTAGTTGTACTCTATCAGGTCCTAATTATACTGGTTATGTTGGGACTAAAGGTACACATTATATGTGGGCACGATTTGCTTATGACCCGAGTCGGTGTCTATGTGACCTACCTTGTTAGTGGACCCTCTTCACCTGTTAGCCGATATTATATACAGTGATGATTATTACCCTGTCTCTGGTCTCTTTAACTTCTATTATAGCTGCCCTTTCGGAGTGGTTCAGTATGCACCACTATTCTACTTACTTTGATTTATCTTTACCTTACTTATGTTTACGGATGCCTGGTCGGCCTATGATGCCTATTGGGCACTCGTTGTTTGGTACTCATGCTATACTTGTACATTTTTTCCTGATGTAAGTACTAGTACGAGTTTTCCTGATAGATGTGATCGAGCGCAGTAACTGATATTTTGTGGAGATTCAGTAGGCCGCTGGCGTCCTTACTAGCCGATTTCCTTTAAGTGGTGGAGCTATCTTAGTCAGGTCTTAGATAGCCATTTTTGCAGTTGCCTCATTAGGAGTTGTATTTTGTATTCACGTATATAGATGCTCTACAGCCATGACACTAGGTCTTGGGAGTTATTTCATGCTTGGTTTTATATTTTCGGATTTCTTTTATGTTGTCCTTTTCTTTCTCTACTTCTCCTCCTTCTTTTTGGTTTTTGGGTTCTTGTTAATGGCCCACCGTAATTCGCTCTGGGCCAGGATTAGGCTTGACTACAGAAGAAAATGTAGACGCCATCACAACCCGATTTTTGGGTCGCGATATATACATCCTGATTACACCAACTTGGAAAATCCCAATAACAAAAACTTTGCAGACACGCCACTCGTTCATGTACAGGCTCAGAATCCCCAAAAAGATAAAATGCCAGAAGCATGTGAGCAAAATGCAGTCTATAGACCAAATAACTTGCAAAATGTGGCGGGTTTTTTATTAGATTTAACAGAGAATTCATAATGAGTTTAATCTAGTTGTTCAAAAAAACTATTGCCGACTATAATCAGTGGATCCTACATAACAATAACTCCATTGCTGTTCAATCTCAATATAAAGTAATAACCATTACTCACTCTTAATTTCTCAAAACTTCGTAACTCTCACCTCATCAAACACAAGATCGATAAATCTCAAGGAGAGCAGAAGAGTAAAGATAACTTCAGCAACTGGGACACCAAACTTGGCCAAACAGGATATAAACCACAAGGCAAAAGCTATCTGCTCCGGTGTTGTGGTTGATAGGAATACACTTGCAATTTAAAAGATCTTTAATCAAATGATAACTAATTTCGAATTACAGAGTAACTGAGAGTTAAATACAAACAAGCTTGAAGTCACTTGATGTTGATCGTTTCCATATGAGTTCAGGAGAGAACAGAATATTGGAGTCCAGAGGAGATAATGCAATATTTAATGATCAATTTCTTTAATTTCCTATTCCTTGTACAACTTTCTCAAATCCAGAAAACTAACTGCTCAAATAGTTCGGTCCATACATTTATATTACTTTAAGATTTCCAACGACTCCACCAAAAAATTCAAAAGATTTAACAAATTCTGAATTTTATACAAGTTGACTAAAAAAGAAGAATTGGCCAAGAAGCTTCAGCCTACAATCACATATATCTAAGACTAAAAATACAACGAAGTTATAGCATAATATGTGGAAGTTGCATGATTAAGGCATATAAAGCAATTAAATCTTCTCTTCTGATTTGACCTTAGACAAGATAAAAGTGTTACAATCTTTATAAGACATCAACTATCTTGAATTGCTCAGACAATATATCCCATTTGCATCTCAATATGGTGCGAATTATCTTTGCAAAGTTTATTTACTAGTGAACAGAAAATACTTTCCCTGACAACATGACCCAACCTAAGCATGTAATCTATAATGGATAAAGAGTCATCCAACTTATCTGCTTGAGAAAGATGATAAACCAGTTTCTCAAGAGTTTTTCGTGTTGGTCTGAGGCTACTCTTCATCATACTGCTCAACCAATCTAACCCCTCTGTTACATATCCTTGCTTGATCAATCCAAGTATGATATAATCGTGAGTTGGCACTGCAGGTTTGATACCTCTATACTGCATGTCGTTCCACAATGACTTCGCTTCCAAAACACGACCAATCTCACAAAGTTTCTTAATTAACACTGTATAAGAAGCAGGTGATGGTTGCAACCCCTTCTTTAATAGTTCATATAAAAACTGAAGACCTTCAGCTATCTTCCCATTCTTGCAGAGACCCTGAATAAGAGAATTATATGTAACCACATCATGGGCAACACCTTTCTCGGCCATTTCATTGAACAAGTTGTGAGCTTCTTCTACTCTTCCATAAAGACACAGACCGTAAATCATGGTATTATAGGTCACTGTGGTTTCTCCATATCCTATATCACACATTTGCCTATAAAGACTTTCAGCTTCACTTAGATGGTTAGTTGTTAAATACCCGTGGATGAGTGTGTTATATGTGTATTGGTTTGGTTTGAATCCCTTTTGAATCATCTCAAACCATAATTTACGGGCATCTCCAAGCAATTTCATTTTACAGAGACCATTAATCATTGTCGTATACATAACGATATCAGGAGCATAGCCTCTATTCTTTAGAACATTAAATATCCGAAAAGCTTCACGCCTCTTTTTCGTTTCACATAGACCCTGAATAACATGCTGATAAGTGAATATATCAACATAACAACTAGATGCAATCATTGAATGGAGAAGAGCTGACAGTCTTAAGTAATCTCTGTTCTTGCATGATAAATAAATCAGTTTATTAAAAGCAACACGACTAGGGGCATGCCCAGCTTCCAAAACCTGTCGAAGAAGTTGATGACCTTTCGGAACATTGTTCTCCATACAAAATGCTTGAATCAAGAGCCCAATGGTATCTACATCTTCCACAACACCAGCTTCTGTCATATCCTCATACAATTTCCAGACAATGTCTGTTCTCCCAGCTCGGATAGAATCTGAAAGGGCTGAATTCCAAACTTTCAATGATGGGCAGTGGCCAACACCTCTCAATTCGTTAAACACATCGAGGGCATCCTCAATCAATCCATTTTCAAGAAGGCACTGAATGTAGGCCTCCAAACAACTAGGTTGAGGCACAACGTTCATATTTCGCCGAAAATGTTTAGCTGCAATGGCAGCCTTGGCTTGTACAAGCCCACTAAATATTACTTCATCAGAGAACTTATCCCTCAAAAATCCAGTTTGAGAACTAAGCCAATGATAAAACCGAAGCAACAACAAAGCATTTTTTTGTTCCTTCAGAACCTCAGTATAGAATCTTGGATCTGTAAAATTAACATTCGGAAAATCAGATAACAATACTTTTTCCCATCTAGGTCGTGTCCGGATGACTTTGCAGACATCTTTAGCTATCTCAACAAAGCTTTGTTGCACACTTTGGTGATTTTCTGAACTTGATAGATCTGGGTTTTGCGCAGCAAATTCACCTTCAACCCCACTGGTACATCCAGCAATACATAGGTAACGGATTGGGGAGTTGGCGTTTTGGCGAGTGCACAAGCTTGTGACAAAAAATGGAGGTCTAGCCATTCAATTCTGCAGATAGTTTAATAAACTTTAAATCAGCATCCAATATCCAGAAATGTCAATCGAAGATTCAGCTAAAATATACATGGAATGCCTCTTTCTACGCATATTAAAGAATGTAAAATAGAAATGGCTTCAGTTAAATACATGAACCTTAAAGAATAGATATAAGTACAGCAAGGAATTTCAAAATCTGAAGTCGGGTATTCATAAACACCAAAAAAGAATACCTAAAAAAAATACTATTACCTATTGTAGGCTTAGAAGAAGAAAGCTAGTGTGTTGATCCTTCAAGACTCATTCTGAAACTTGTTATGACAGGAGAATCCCTATACTGAGATTTTGGAAAAGAACGCTAGAAAAATAATGATGATATAGGGTAAAATTTTGAGAGAATTGGGGGAAAGGTGTATTTTAAGTTTTGAAATTAAGGAAAAGGTGCATGGTGAGATTTGTCCTAAAAACTTACTCTAACCTAATTAGGGACCTAATAAATATTTTTTAAATTATTAATCTTTTTTACTATTTTATTTATTTTACTGAATAACTATTTTAATTTATTATTAACATTATTTTTTAGTGTTGAACATTTGAAGTCATTTCTCACATCCGACTGCAAGTCAAGGACTACCCAGATGAGGTTTCTCATCTAAGAATCCTTGACTATAAAAAATAACAAGAAAGTCAACGTTGCCCATTTTTTTATCCCTCCCCCCCCCCCGATAATTTAGTAAGTATTCTTTTCTATTGGTCAATTTTGTCTAATTATTATCAGCAGAATCTAACAAATCAATAATCTGTTGCAACAGATGGATAAGTTGTTGCAATAGATGACTAATTTGTTGAATTCGACTCCTGCCTCAGTCTAGAATTAGAAGTTGAATCCAATAAATTAGCCATTATTGCAATAGATTATCCATCTGCTGCAATAGATTCATGATCTTTTGCAACAGATGACTAATCTTTTGGATTCAGCTTCTGCCTCAATCTCGTAGCAGAAGGTGAATCCAACATAGTAATGATCTGTTGCAACATATTTCTTATCCGTTGCAACATGTGATTAATTCGTTGGATTCATCTTCCGCCTCAATCCAGAAGCAGAAGGTGAATTTAAATAGATTAATGATCTGTTGCAATAGATTCCTTATCTGTTGTAACAAATGATTAATCCGTTGCAATATATGACTAATCTGTTGGATTCAGCTTCTGTTTCGGTCTGGAAGCAGAAGCATATTTCAACAGATCAGCCATCCGTTACAACATGTTCCTTATCTATTGAAACAGATGACTAACATGTTGGAATCTTCTTCTAGACTGAGGTAGAAGTTGAATCCAATACATTAATCATCTATTTTTATTAATTTAGAATTAATAATATTTTTTTATTATATAGAAACCATTATAAGACAACTCAATTTTTATTATAGATTGTGCATCCATGACTTGTCCCTACTGAGTTAGAGTTGCGTATATCATTCTTTATCACTCTATGGTATGTAAACACTTTACCTGACCCTATAATTAATATTATTAAAGAGGAATTGGCTAGGGCAACAACCATCAAAAATAAAACACTCGGGGTTGGGATTGATGATGAGGATGTTTTTTGAGATTGTTGGTAATGATGTTGGTATTGTTCGTGATGCTGCTATTGCTGTTATTGGTCTGGTGATTTTATTTATGATTATGGTGGTGTCTGTGATGATTTTAATGAGCATAATAGTGTTGGTTCTCATATTAAATACAGTGGTGCTGGTGGTGCTGGTGGATTTGGTGGATTCACCCCTCAGGAATTAAATACAATAAATTACACATTTGTTGCAACAGATTGTATAATCTGTTAGAAATAATCAAAAAAAAATATTGAATTCATTACAATAAATTATACATCTATTGCAACTAATAGCTTAATTTGATGGAAAATATCAAATAAATGTTGAACAACAGATTAAAATCTGTTATAATAGACTATGTAATATGTTGATAAAAAAAATAAACATATATTGAATTAATAACAACAGATTGTATATATGTTGCAATAGATAGTGTTAGCTGCTGAAAAAAATCAAACGAGTGTTGGATTAGTTACAACAAATTGCATATCTATTTTAACAAATAGTAGAATTTGTTGAAAAAAATCAAACAGATGTCGTATATTTTAGAACAGATAGTGAAATTTGTTTAAACATAGACATATTATTGATGACTAAACCAAGGTTAAATAACATTGTTGATCACTTAGCATGATTGAATGAAGTAGTTCACATCAACTTATCACTCAGTTTAGTACTACTAAACTTAGTGGATCATTTTAAACAGGTGAATTACTAGCTAGTTCATTAGGTGTTAAACATAGACATATTATTTTATGACTATGGTTAAATAACATTGTTTATCGCTTAACATGATTGAATAAAGTAGTTCACGTCAATTTATTACTCATTTAGAACTATTAAATTTAGTTGATCATCTAAACAGGTGAATTACTAGCTAGTTCATTGGGTGTTAAACATGGATATATTATTTGATGACTAAACATGGTTAAATAACATTATTGATCACTTAGCACGATTGAATGAACTAGTTCGCATCAACTCATCACTCAATGTAGTACTACTAGACTTAATTGATCATATAAACAGATAAATTACTAGCTAGTTCATTAGATGTTAAACATGGACATATTATTTGAAGACAAAATCAAGGTTAAATAACATTGTTGGCCACTTAGCATGATTGAATGAAGTAGTTCACATAGAATCTGTTTCATAAGCCCCAATAGAAGAATGAATTTGTTATAACAAATTCATAACTCGTTGCAATAGATTTATAATCAGTTTGATTATCCCCAATAGATATTGTATCAGTTGCAACATAATAGAGAATTTGTTGCAACATATGTTGCAATAGGTTTATACTCTAGTTGATTATCCCCAGAAGCCATTGTATCTATTGTAACAGAATAGGAAACTTATTACAATATATTCATAACTTGTAGTAAAAGATTTATAAGCTGTTTGATTATCCCTAACAGATATTGTATCTGTTGCAACAGAATAGAAAATTTATTGCAACAAGTTCATAATCTGTTGCAATAGATATATAATCTGTTTGATTAGTCAATAGGAGATGTATCTGTTGCAGAAAAATAATATATTTTTTGCAACAAATTCATAACATGTTGCAACAAATGTATAATTTATTTAATATTTAAAAAAATTATATTAATTAAGCACTGATTTAGGATTACTAGGCTTAATTCATCACCTAATGATTAATACTAGCTAATTCATTAGGTGTTAAACATGAACACATTATTTGATGACTAAACATGGTTAAATAACATCGTTGATCACCTAGAGTGGTTGAATGAAGTAGTTCACATCAACTTATCATTCAGTTTAGTACTAGTAGACTTAGTAGATCATCTAAACATATGAATTATTAGCTAGTTTATTAGATGTTAAACATGAACATATTATTTGATGACTAAATAACATTGTTGT
>JBDJHY010657047.1:0-16062 GCA_039654485.1 Withania somnifera | reverse complement strand
TGCAAGTTCTAAAAATAGCATATCTACATGATCGCAACAGATAGCCACGTGATTGTGGTGCATAATGGGACCAGGTTCCACAAGTTTACACTACAGGATCATGGTGAGCATCACATGATTGTGATTATTGGTAGTCCAATGCTATGTGATCTAGTAAAAGGATGCTGTGACCATGATGAACAAATAGTTAGGGACTAGAAGACACCAAAGAGCAGTTGAAGTATCAAATTGTGAATTTTTGAACAGACCCTCGCGATTCATTTCAAATCCTCTGCACACAAACCATATATGCTATTCTTAAAAATTCAACATTTCCAACTCAATAGAACCATCAAATATATGAATTTGAGGCCTCCTTCTCCCAATATCTGCCACAGTCAATAAAAATGGAAACTTTGCACAAAAATATCAAAATGTCCTCACAACTTCTAAAAAATTATCTGAACCCCCTCTATTCCAAATGACCTCCTGAATCCAATGAAATTTAAATTCGAGTGTTAGATCATCAAATGTTGACCAACATTAAACTTTGTTCTTAAAACTCAACTTGATCTCATCTAACAAATTAAAATCACCAATAAAGGACTAAAACTAAAAATAAAGGTCCTCTTAGACCTAATTCAACATTCTTGAGCTCATGGAACTAACAAAATTCCGTTTCGAGACTTTAAAATCCAAGTGTTAACTAAAGTTAACTATTTCAACTTAAAAGCTTTCAAAACTGTAATTTTTTCAAAGTTCTCAAATTTTCACTTTGGTTTCAAAATCAATCACACAAACAAATATAATAAGACCTAAAAAATCACATAGACAAATCAAATAAGACCCATAAAAACTATCAAGAAGGGAAATATAGTAATTTTAAATGACAAATCCAAAATAACCATGAGGTCATTACATCATCCACAATTATGAACCATATTCATCTACAAACATAAAGGAAATAAAAGTACTTGAAGACTAAAAAAGCTAGGGATATCTAGCACTCATATCAGACTTAGTCTACCAAGTGGCCTCCACAGCTAGACGGTGATTCTACTGAAGGTATCTTCTTAGTTCACAACCTTTTAACCTGCCTATCTAGAATAGACATAGGATCCTTCTCATAAGTTTTCTAGATCCAAAGTAACTGACTCAAATTAAATCACATAAGAATCACCAGGAATATATTTGTGATGCATGAAGGCATGAAAAATATAATGAACCCTAAATAAACTAGGAGGTAAGTCCAACTTATAAGTCACTTATCCAATGCACTCTAAATCTCAAAAGGGACAAAAAACCTAGGGCTAAGATTGACCTTCTTCCCAAATCTCAACATACCCTTGATGGGTGATACTTATAGCGACACACGATCATCCTTCATAAACTATATGGCTCGGACCCTCCCGTCGGCAAAACCTTTTTTCCTACTCTAAGATTTCATCAACCTACTCTGAATGGATAGAACTTTCCCCATATCGTTGCATAAAAAATCTATGTCTAAGGATATCACCTAAAAGCATCAAATAAACCAATTGAAAATCTATACCTTCTACTATATAAAGCCTCGAATGGGACTATCTAAATAATGGAATGGTGAATGTTGTTGTAGGAAAACTCTGCTAAAGGTAAGTTCTTATAGAAATGACTCTAGAAGTCGATCATGCATGCCTAGAGCATGTTCTCCAATACCTATATTATTCACTTGAATTGCCCATCTATCTATGGATGAAAGGATATAGTCAAGTCGAACGGACTACCTAATTTATATTTTAAGGCCCTCCAAAAGTGCGATGCAAACTAGGAAGCTCAATTAGAAATGACATATACAGGGACACAATTCAAAAAAATCTAGCAAAGGTAGATTTCAGCCAACTTATCAGTAGTATAACTCATCTTAACCAAAATAAAACAAGCATATTTAGTCACTTAGTCTACAATCACCCAAATCAAATCAGAACCACCCTCAACGGTAATCCACCCCACTATAAAATCCATCATAACATGCTCCCACTTTCATGTAGGGATGGGCATATTCTAAGAAAGACCACCAGGTCGTCGATGCTAAAACTTAACTCTTTGACAATTTAGACACCTAAACACAAACTCCACTATGTACTTTTTCATACCATAAATCAATAGTGTTGGCTCAAGTCATGATACATCTTAGATGCCTTGATATAGATGTAATATCTCAAACAATGAGCCTTCTTTAGATCAAACTAGTAAAATCACCCACCTTGCGCACATAAACCCTACCTCGATCCCAAAAAATCCCTTGGGGTCAAGTACCATTTCCTCTACATATCCTATCAAGACTTTATTCTAAATAACATGAAGTTTCTCATCCTTAAACTATTTTCCTTAATTTTCTCCATTAATAAAGAGCGAGACTCCATAAAGCAAGGATCCCTACATCATCTAAAAGATACAACCTAACATGGTTGTTGGCTAAAATATGAATATCTCTATCCAATTGTCACTCCTCTAAAAAAATTGAAGCAAGACTACCTATACTGGCTGATTTCCTACCCAAAGTATCTACCACCCTATTAACGTTTCCCGAATGATACAAGCTAGTCATGTCATAATCTTTTAGCAACTCAATCCAAATTTGTTTTGTCAAATTAGAACCCCTTTTGGATCAAAATGTACTAAAGGATCCTATGATTATTGAACACCTCACAATAAACCCCATAAAAGTAGTGATGCCATAAATTTAATACAAACACCACAACTACCAACTCTAAGTCATAGGTCAGGTAATTTGTTTCAAGAGTATTCAACTGCCTAGAATCATAAGTCGTCACCTTTTCTTTTTGCATTAAAACTCAACCCAAACCAACTCTCGAAGCATCACAATACATAGTGAAAGGCTCACCCTCAATGGGTAAGGTCAAAACTGAAGTTGAACTCAATAAGGCCTTAAGCCTTCGGAAGCTCTCCTAACACTAGTCATACTATCAGAATACTACATTTTTCTGAGTCAACTGAGTCAATATGGCTACAATAGAAGAGAAACCTAAACAAATCTCTGATAATAGACAACCAAACCAACAAAATAGATCTCTATAGGAGAAGTAGGCCTAACCATAAATTGCTAAAATATTTTCCAAGTCGACCATAATAGCCTCCTCTTACACTATATGTCCCAAGAATGCCACAGAACTAACCCAAACTCAGATTTTAAAAACTTTGCACATAACTTCTCATCTCTCAACCTCTAAAGCACAATCCTCAAATGTCGCACATAATCCACTTCACTCCTCGAGTACACAAGAATATCATCAATGAACACTATTATGGATGAATTAAGATAAGGTGAAAAGAATCCATTCATTAGCTCCATGAATGCTAATAGGCATTAGTAAACCCAAATGACATACCAAGAACTCATAATGACCATAGCGAGTCAAAAAGGCCATCTTAGGAATATCTAAAGCCTAATATTCAACTAATTTTAGCTAGCCTCAAGTCAATCTTAAAGAACACCATAACACCCTATAACTAGTCAAACAAATAATCGATCAAAGGAAAGGGATACTTATTCTTAATGGTAAACCTATCCAACTATCTGTAGTTAATACACATTCTTACAGGCCCATTCATTTTTATGAACAAATTAGAATAATCCGACAGTGACACATTCGGTCTAATAAAACCCTTATTAAGAAAATTCTACAAATTTTTGTTTAACCCAACTAAAGCTATATGATATGAAGGAATAAAAATGGGCTTAGGGCCCCCACTCCAATCAATACAAAAATCAATGTCTTTGTCAGGAGGAACACCCAAAAGATCAGTAGGCAAGATATGTAGAAACTCAAAAACAATTGGAAAAGACTCTAAAGAAGGAGTATCAACACTAGTATTGCAGATAAAGACTAAATAAGAGAGACACCCTATAATGACCCTTATGGTCATTTTTGTATTAATGTATTTTCTTGAATTAAAAAGCATTATGGTAGCTTCCCAAGGTCATTCATGACCTTCTAGACTGGTAGTTTAGTTCTCTAATGGTTCGATTGACAGTCATCTTGAATTCCCTGTTTTAAAGCCTGAACTTAGGTGCTCATTGATTTAGTCAACATTCATTCAAGACGAGCTCATAATAGAATTTTGAAAGTTTTGTTAGCTCCGGATTATGGATTTATCTAGGTGGACCCTTGGTTTGGGTCTAGGAGCTTTCTGTGTGAGTTTATCTTGTTTGACAAGATGCTAGTTAGCAATCATAGAATGTTTGACTTAGGTCAACATATGATAATTGGAGCACATTATTAGAAATCTAACTATGCCATTAGCTTTGAAATGCTGAGTATGGGTTATGTAGAGTGTTCGTTCTCTCTATGAGGTGTCCGAATCATTTCAAGGTTTTAGTTGGCTTTTTTACATTTTGGTGTTAAAGTGTTGACTTGGTATAAATTTATCAAACTACCTCGTATCAAAATTTTGACTTTATTTTTGAGTCCTAAATGTCGTTTCTGGTTTGGTAGGGCTATTTTTTTTTACATATACTGGACCTCATACTCATTTCAAACCTTAATATGAGATATTCCAGATTTGTTGGAATTACGGGCACAACAACAGCTGATGCAGTCGCACCTACAATGTCCCATTTCAGCTATAATGTCGCACTTGTGATGCCTCTGATGTCTCCGCTACAGAGGTTGCCCCCACCTACAAAGTCTGGTGGGATGGAGATCCTTTGCCCCTACAACTTTCTTATCACACTTGGACGTCACTCTTGCGACCCCCTTTTCCATAGGTGTGGCATCCTTGAAATTTCAAACGTTTCCTCTCCCTTTTTTCACTCTAAATTCTCTATCTAAGCTCATAAACCTTTTGGAAATCGTACTTGTGTTTTGGGAATTTTTTCCTTGGATTTAACCTTGTGTTCCCTTCATTATTGCTAAGTAGCTCCTTAATTTAATGTCATGACCTAATTCTCAGGTCATGAGGGAACCTATATACCACTGTGGGAGAACCACCCAATAACCACGCAAAGTATGAATAAGAATTAAAAGTGAAAGATAAGGCCTAAACATAGGGGATAGGATAAACGGAAGTCTAAATCAAGTAAATAACATTCCCAAAACCTGACATCCAATACACGAGCCACTAATAAGAGTATAGATCTGAAATAAAAATACAGAATCTATCTCAAAATACAACGAACAACATATGTGATAAGGAAGGATAAATGCAAGCTTTGGGCACCAAAAGTCATCATCTACCTTAGATCAGAATATCAACCCGAAACATGGGTTCAGTGGTAACCACCTGTGCTCATGTCTACACCAAAAGATGCAGAAGTGTAGTATGAGTACCATGAATAGGTACCTAGTAGCATAATCAGCCAACTGGGATCATATAAGATTAAAAGAAGAAAATAGATAGATAAGAAAAGAAAATCATTGAAATAAAATAGTAGAGAAAACAGAGAGACTAACTAACAGGATAACAAGTAAATATCCTAGATAATTACCTAAAAATAAGAAATACTCAGGAAAACAAAGGAAAGAAAATACCTGAATGCATGCTCAAAAAATAATAAATAAAATAAGTAACAGTAGTGGTGTTATACGGATAACCTCAAGTAACGGGAATAGGAAGAAATCGAGCTACAACAAGTATAACAACAAAGGAGAATGAAAGGGAGATCAAGAATATTCTAACTAGTAACAATGAATCATAATAGAAAAAGTAAAGAAATAGTCCTAATGGTCTCCTATACGACCGAGAGATACAAGCAAGGATGAATGGAGACCCCCCAGCATCCCATGCTACCGGACAGTATAACAAACAAGCAACACTCAAGGATACAAGATGATGATCTGACAATACAATAAATATGTATGCTCCTACCAAGGACCCAAGGAAGTTTGCAATCCATATACCTCTACTCCCCTGTATACACCTCCTTCGGTCTCCCGTAATCCCTGATCAACAAGGTTAATAGAGGCCAAAACCACATACAAAACATAAAATAAACTATACTAGGATCTCTAACGGGTCTATATCAGAAGCAAGTATCAATAATTGTACCTAGTCATAATCGAGTCTAAACTCCAAATAAATATCAATTTATAGCTCTTGGACGCAACCAAGTCTAGTAATACCTTAAACTGTGATTACATCTTCATGGTTCCATTTATCATCAAAGTGGAAAAATCATCATTATAGACTTATTTACACCAAAAACATGCCTACAACTCCATGCAAGGTTTCAAAATCAGTGACGTTGGGCTCTTGAAAATAAAATATTAAAAATCAATGCATAGAAAATAGTTTCATGATTATGATAAGCTCTAATGTAAAAACAACTCAACAAGTCCTGCCAGCACTACATAGGTGTGGAGACTGCAACATTTAGAACTAGAGTCAATCAAGACAAGTCAGAGTCAATCAAGACAACTCAGAGTTACAAGATAACTATAATCGTAAATGCAACACCAATACGTCACCAAGAAGCAAACTAAAAAAGTTTCAGGGTCAAGGGTGCCAAACCTAAAGAAGCTAACCCAAAGAAGACTAATTACTACAATTATTTACCATATAAGACACGTCTAAGATTGGTAAGTCATGACCTATCTAACGTTCGAAGATAAGCTTGAAATACTCAGTAGAATAGGCCCGAAAACCTCTAATATCTCTAAAGTGCACAAACGAAATAAAACAATCATGAAAAAAGTAACATAATAATATACACATTAATGCAATTCAAGTGATACCCATAAAGATATAATTATAATTGAGGTCAAAATATGGGTCAAAATAGGCCTGCAGGCCCACAAGCCCAAAACTCTGAACAAAGGGTATCAACATATTCCCCACATCGTAAGGAACTCGTAGAAAATAGTTAGAGCTAAGATGAGAGAGAAATTGGCTGAAATTGTTACAATAAAGTGAAGAACTATCTATGAGGATTCGGGAAATTTTGAATGAAATTTGAAGAAATTATAGTGGAAACTTACCAATAATCATAGAATGATCGAAGAAATATTGTTTCCAACGCCGCCCACTATCGTATGAAAAGACTCGAGGATTTTAATGGAGGTTTTCAAGATTTTAGAAGGGATAAAATGAAGATAACTGGGTGAAATCTCAAAATTCTGAGTATTTATACTACCATGTAGAGTACTATACGTGATCGCATAGCCCCAGGCTTGCAATCGTGAAGCACTAGGAAAAGACAAATTGCGATCACATGGCTCACGCACCACAATTGCAAGGACTTGACCGGGACACTGATGCAATCGTGTGCAAATCACGCACGATCACGAAGACCAACAATACTCTATATCCCGATCATGTGAAGGAGGGACGTGATCACATAGAATAAAAATGTTATACAATAGCTAAAACCAACCAAAAACCAAACTTTAAGATGATGCTCAAAATGCGTTCAAAACCCGATGAATATAAACCAAATATGCTGCCTACAAAGGATGTTTTGGGATAACAATATAGATGAAATTCTGATCCAAGGATGTTTCGAAAAAATATTAAACAAAGTCAACTCTATGCAAAGATAACCAACTTTCCAAATAAGTAATCGAAGTAAGCTCGGTGGAACTAAATCTCGAATGAATAGCACACTTAACCAACATTCAACATTATAGAGTTGATGGAGTAGTAGAATTTCAATCTGAGGCTCCGGGCATAAAAAGACCACCCAACTACATTTATGAACTTTACAAAGCCAAAAACTTACAAAGTCATAGAAAACCAAAACCAAGACCTCTGCAACAAAACCAAGAGTTCATCTAGGCCAAAATCCATGTTCCAAAGATAAAGCAATTGTCAAAATTTAATTCTGAGTTCATTTTTATAAAATGTTTACTAAAGTCAACTGGTGTAGTAGTTAAGGCTCTAAAATAGAAAAATAGAAAAACAGAAAAAAAAAAAACCAAACGAACAAACCAGTGACCAAACCACCAGTCCCAGTAAGTTATAAATGACTTAAAGGCGCTAAACAAAAGCTCTAATATGCAAGAAAAGGAAAAATACTAAAATAATCATAAGGGTCATTACAATATAAACTACTAAAAGCACTTCTATCCCTGAAGGTCAAAGAGAGGGAGTACCTGAAGGCCCAAACAACTATGGATATTGAGATATCAACTCACTCTTGACCTCCCAAGTAGCCTCCTCCATGAGATGATCCCTCCACTGAACCTTAACCATAGAAATCTCCCAAGACCTCAGCCTTTTCACTTTTATAGACAAAATCAAAATCGGATCCTCAACTACTGATCCCTCATCGACCTGAATAGAATCATAACAGAGCACATGTGAATCATATGGAATATACCATCTCAACATAGACACATGAAAAACTTAATGCACAATTAAAAACATAAGAGGAAAAGCTAACCTATATGAAACACTACCATTGTGATCAAGAATATGAGATGGGCCAATGTACCGGGGGATAAGCTTTCCTTTCTTCCCAAACCTCATTACGTGATACCTACAAGAAAACTCAATCATCAGTATTAAACTCCAACGCATGATGATGGTTTAAATAAAACTTCAATCTACTTCGGGCTTTCCTAAATCAAACAGACCCTATCTTAAACATCTCGAAGTAGATATGTACTCTGCATTCTAGACTCAATCCCATCAAACCAACCAACTGGAGAATGACACCATCCACTATACAAGGCCTCAATAGGAGCCATTTAAATGTTGGAGTGCTAAATGTTGTTATACACAAACTATGCCAATGAAAAATAATACTAAGATCCACCAAAATATCGAGAACACAAGCTCGAAACATATCCTCCAGGACCAGAATGGTCCTCCAGGACTAACCATCTATTTGTGGATGAAATTTTGTGCTAAGATAAACCTCGGTAACCATACCATACTGAACTGCTCTTTAATACTGAGTTGTAAAATGAGTACAATGATCAGCGATAATACAAACTAGAATAACATTAAGTCTAACCACCTGTTGGAGATAAATGAAGGCCAAATTCTCTGTGCTATATACAACTTGAATCGCAATGAAGTATGTGGACTTAGTTAACATGTAAACAATAACCCAGATCAAATCATGGTTGTGAGATTTAGAGGAAAGATTAAAATAAAATCCATAGTAATCCATTTCCACTTTTACTCAGGAATGGAAAGATGCTACATCAAACCACCCGGTCTTGGGTGCTCAAATTTAACCTGCTGACAGGTCAAGCATCGAGAAACAAACTCTGCAATACTCTCTTTATACCACTCCACCAGTAAATCTACCTTAACTCTCTATACATCTTAGTCACACCTGGATAGATGGAGCAACGAGAATTGTGGGCCTCATAGAGGATAAACTAAATCAAATCATCAACTCGAGGGACACAAATCTGACCCTCAAACATCAAAATACGATTTGAATTCATTGTATCTATGTCGCACTCACCTATAACACTCGATCACGAATATGAACAAAGTTTGGGTCCTCAAACTAACTGTTGAATCTAATCAACGAATGAAGAACGAGCCTCAAAAAGATAAAGAAAATGACATGAATTTTTAATCTCAAGTCTAACCAATAGGTTAGCCAAAGATTGAATGTATAAAGCTAACGGCATCTCAAAAACTGATAACACATCCAAGCTACCCATACTCATTGACTTCTGACTCAAGGTATCCTCTACCATAGTTACCTTGCCCGATGATAAAGACTATTAATATTATAGTCCTTCAGCAACTCAATCCATCTCCAGTGGCTAACATTAATCTCCTTCTAACTCATAATGTACTAAAGACTATGATGATTAGCGAATATCTCATAATGAGATCCATAAAGATAGAGGCACTAAATCTTAAGCTCTTAAACTATCACCGTCAACTCAAAATCATGGGTGGGGAAGTTGCGTTCATGAACCTTAAACTGTCTAGAAACATAAGTAATAATATGAACCTGCTACATCAACACATAACCAAGATCTACACCAGAAGCATAATAATAAACTGCCAAACTCTCACCCTCAACCAGTAAATTCAACATAGGAGTAGACATAGAGATAGTCTTAAGCCTCCAGAAATAAGCCTCTCACTTATTGAACCACTGGAAAGGAGCATCCTTTCTAGTCAATGATGCTTCTATAGAAGAGAAACCCTTAACAAACAAATGGTAGTACCTAGAAAGCTCAACAAAGTTACGAACCTCAATAGGAGCAGTTAGTCTTGGCGAGTCACGAATAGCTGCAACCTTAGTTGGATCGTCTCTAATATCCTCTTTGGACATCACACGTCCAAGAAGTGAAATTAACTCGAGCAAAAAATCACACTTTGAGAACTTGGCATAAAGTTAATGATCACTCAAAGCTTAAAGAACAATTCATAGATGTTTCTCATGATCCTCTCAGATCCTCGGATACACCAAGATATTATTGATGAACACAATCCCAAAGGAATCAAGGGAAGGTCTAAGCACATGGTTGATAAAATCCACAAAGGTTGCCCCAAGCTGTAGAGTCATTGGTCAATGCAAAAGCATCATAGGAACTCATAATGGCCATATCGTGTCCTAAATGCTGTCTTAGGGATGTCTTCCGCCATAATCCTCAATTGGTGGTAACATGATCTCAAATCAATCTTAAAAAATATGGCATAACCCTGAAGCTGGTTGAATAAATCATCAATATGAAGTATAGGACTCTTGTTCTTCATAGTAGCACCATTAAGATGCCTATAATCAATACATATCTGCATAAAACCATCTACCCCAAGGTGAAACACTAGGAAACATAAAACCCTTATCTAACAGATACTAAAGAAAAATCTTAATCTCTCTCAACTTAGTCAATTCCAAATGACAGGGAGCAATAGAAATGGCTTAGTGCCTTACTCTAACTCAATACCAAAATTAATGTCTCTCTCAGGTGGTAGGCAAGTGAGGTCGGTCGGAAATATATCAGCAAACTCACTAATAAAAGTTACCAAATTAAGGGATGAAGGATCAATATTCACGTCTCTAACATATGCAACATAAGGCAAACAATCACAAGAAACTAACGGACTAGCCTGAATATCAGAAATAATCCCTGTCAGTACACGACTAACCGAACCCTTCCATATGACCGGGATGCATCGAGCACAACTAAGGTCACGATCTTGGCATAGAATCCACAAACTCTCTATCACGAGATAACCAATCCATGTATAGCATCACATCAAAATAAACTACATCCAACAATATCAAATCAGCCAGGTATCAAAATCCCTAATCACCACAAATAGGATCTCAATATAAGATCCACTACTAAAGAATCATCTATTGGGTGGAGACTGATAAAGTAAGAAGAAATCGCTCACTAGCCAAACTTAAACACGTAGCATAATATGAAGACACATAGGAGAAAGTAAATCCTAGATCAAATAAAGACAAAGCGGGTCTACCTGGGAACACACAGAGATAACACCTATCACAAAAGCATCGAAAGCCTCTGTCTTTGGTCTACCTGGGAACACAGAAAAATATCAACGATCACTAACACAACCGCTATCATGACCTCTTGCCCTACCACTCTAAGGAGCACCATGATCTGGAGCACCTCTACCCCTTCCTGAGGTGGCATCGCTCTAACTAGCTGTTCTAGAATAGGAACTGTAGCAACAGGCAGATGAATAACAACCTGAATAATACCACGCTGAGGATAATAATTAGCTATATAACCCATGTTACCTCACTCATATCAAGTCTTATATGAAAATATAAGGAGAGAAAGACCGATCAGACCAGAATGCCACCATAGCTTGAAGAACCTAAGGTTATACCCCTCAATTATTGACCTAAAGACTGACCTCAAAACCCTAAGAATCGCTATCGAAAGTCTTTAAATATTCCTAAATGGGATGAATAGAATAGCCTTGCTTCTGATGCTGAGATGAGTTCCTACCCTAAGATTTAGAACCCTTACAACCATACCTCGAACCACTGAAATAACCCTGATGATGTGACCTCTTATCCTTTCACTCTCACCATAACTAAGTCCTTCCATAGTATGAGCATGCTCAAAAATAGCCTGAAAGGATAATTTAGTGCAACTAATATCCTAGTAGTCTTATGAATCTCAGTATCCAATACAAACATAAAACGCCAAATCCTATCCTCCAAAGTAGCTATGTAGCTGGCACCATATGCATACAACCTTTGAAACTCTGCCTCATACTCCATAAAAGACAAAGAACCCTATTAGAGCCTAAGAAACTCCTCTCTTATGATCCTGCTCAGTGCAAGGTATATACCTCTCTAAGAATGCATCACGAAAGGTGCTCCAAGATATAGGGCAGATCGGCTGACTTAGTCAAAGAATAAGACCTCCAACACTTGTGGCAAGATCTCTCCCATTTGATAAACTATAAAATCAACACCGAAAGTCTCTAACAGGTTGAGGTTATGCAACTCCTTTTGACACCTATTAACAAAATCCCTCAGATCCTCTCTTGGTTTACTTGTGAACCTCGAAAGAATCAATCAAAAAAAATCAATCTGACGCCTTCTAATTATATTTATACATAGGAGGATGTGAAGGCATAGGTGAAACCACACAGGCACTACATGAGCTGATGATGGATAGACCGAAACTTGAGGCATACGAATTGGGGATATAGAAAATAGTTGGTAGTACACCTAAACCATAAGTACTTGATGACGGAAGCACTCCTAGACTAAAATAAAACTCGAGGCTGAGGTTTTCACCCTACATGTCGTCTCCCCGAACATACCCAAAAATTGTAATAAGAATCCCTTCATCTTTGGAATGAAGGCTAGAACTGGGGAAGGCATATGAGAAAACATAACTGATCAATGAACCTCTGGTAGCTTCTGACCCGGTACAGTCCTAGGCTTGACATCAACAACTCTAACAGGTGATACAACTCTATTAGGTTCTATAACTCTATCATGTCCTCAACCTCGACCTCGACCTTGACCCTCGACCTCAACCTCAACCTCAACCTCTACTATATCCTTTAACGGACAGTGCAATAGGCTTTCTATCTATTGATGCTACCAAATTCATGTACGTTCTATCTATGGAAGATTGAAATAGAATAAATGAGATTTCAAGAGACGAACAAGGATAAAACTTTTGATAAGAAGGAAAAGAGAACAACTTCTTAAAGATGTCATAGTAGTTTCCTGAAGATAGGATACGAACATCATCATACCCAATCCTCAGGACTCTACTAGACAGCAGCTCATGTACCAAGGATACCAATGAACCTGTTTCCCTAAAATCAATTTGTCATAACCAGATTTCATTGGTCATGGGGACACCTACATCCATCCATAGGAGCACCACCCAACAAGAACGCAAAGTATGAATAAAGATTAAAAGATATAAAATAAGGATCAAGGATAAGTGGAAGTCTAATTTAAGTCACTAACATTCCCAAAACCTGATATTTGATACATAAGACACTAATAAGAGTACAAGTTTGAAATGAAAATACAGAGTCTATCTCAAAATACAAAGGAAAACATATATGATAAGGAAATACAAATGCAAGCTATGGGCGCCAGAAGCCATCTTATACCTTATATCAAAATGTCAACACAAAATCTAAGCTCATCGATGACCACTCATACTTGGGTATGCACTAAAAGAAGTAGGAGTATGGTGTAGTACAAAATCAATGTTACCAGTAGGCATAGTCGATCGACTGGACTCATATAAATAAAAACAAAATGTAGACAATTAAGGAAAAAAAGTCACAGAAGTTAAATAGTAGAGCAAACAAAGAGACCATTTAATAGGTTAAGATGAGTAAATATCCTAGATAACTAACTAACAATAAGGAAGACTCGGGCATATAAAAAGTAAAGAATGTACATAAATTGATGATCAACTAACAATGAATAAAACAAAAAATGAGAGTGGTAGTACAACGATAACCTTTAGTAATAGGAATAGGAAGAAGACTAACTACAACTTGTATAACTACAAAGGAGAATGAAAGGGAGCTCAAAAATATACTAACTAGTAACAATGAATCATAACATAACAAGTAAATAAATAATCCCAATGGCGTACCATACAATCGAGATAGATTAAAAACGATTAATGCAAACCCTTCAGCATCCCATACTAGAGGGGAGTACCACCAGAAAATACCAGTCAAAGATATAATATACATGATGATGATGTGATAGTAAAGTAAACTTGTATGCTCCTACCCAAACCAGCAAGCCAGACAAGTAGGACCCATGGAAAATCGCAACTCGTATACCTCTACTACCTCGTATACCCCTTCTATAGTCTCCTGCAATCCTAAATTGGCAAGGTCTATGGAGGCTACAACCATATATAAAACATAAAAAAAACTATACTCGAACCTCTAGCGGGTCTATAATAGAATCAAGTATTAATAACCGTACCCAACTGCAATCGGGTCTAAAATCTCAATAATTATCAATGTCTAGCTCTTAGTCGCAACCAAGTCTAGTAGTATCTCAAACTGTGATTACATATTCGTTATTCCATTTATCATCAAAACTGAAAAAATTATCATTAACTACTAAATTTAGATTCATAATACTAAACATAGGCCCAAAAGGCCATGCAAGTTTCAAAAGTAGTGACGTTGGGATCTTGGCCATAAAATAGTAGAAACCAATGTATGAAAATCAGTTCTATGATGATAATATGCTCAAACACAACAATAACTCAACAAGTCTTGAAAGCCCTACACAGGCGCGAAAACTATACCATTTAGAACCAGCTAGTCGACATCTTGGATAGGAAAATTCTCAATAATTCCACTATATATGTTCCAAAGTCAATTAAGAAAACTTAGTTTCATATGGTAAATATAATCACAAATGCAACAACAGTTCGTCACCAAGAGGGGACTAAAGAAGTAGTCAAGGTTAAGGGTGCCAAACCTAAAGAACCCAACACACAGGTGGCTAATTACTATGACTATTTCCCATATAAGAAAAGTTTAAAATCATTAAAACATGGCCTACCTAACGTCCCAAGATAAACTCGTAAATACTGAGTAAAATAGGCCCATATAGCTCAAACACCTCAAAAGTTCATAAACGAACCCGAACGATCATAAAACTAGTAAAATAATAATCTACACGTCAATACAAGTCAAAGGATACCCATAAATATATAATTATATTTGGGGTTAAAATATGGGTCAAAATAGGGCTATGGGACTGCAAATCCAAACTCCAAATGAAGGGTATCCAAATGTTTCTCACATTGTAGGAACTCATACTCAAATTTAGAGAAGACAAGCAAGAAATTAGGTAAAATCAATAAAATTAAGTGAAGAACCAAATTTGAGAATTTGGAAAGTTTTTGGATAAAATTTGAAGAAATTAGAGTGAAAACTTACCAATAGTTTAAGAATAATCAAAGAAATATTGTTTCCTGCATCACTTACTATCGTATGAAAAGACCCAAGGTTTTAATGGTAGTTTTGAGTGCCTAGAAGTGAAAAAAATAGGAGAAATGGATAAAACTTTGAAATATAGAGTATTTATACTTCTAGGTAGGGTACTCTACGCGATCGCATGACCCCTAGCTTATGATCACAAAACACTGGTGTTGTCTCCCTAACACACGCAAGTGTACGTGGTCATGCAAGTAATATAGTGGCTCTTTGTGAGCTGAATGTCGAACCCACAGGGACTTGGAAATTATTAATTAGTTCAGCTAATCAAGCTATATGAGGACTTTTAACTTTAAAGTGCAAATTTAGAATTCAAGATAAGGCATTGCCTAGTATATAATTAAAGTGCATATAAGATGAAAATAGATAAGTGGAAGTAGAAGTTGTTGTAATTTAGGATTAAGAGTGATTCTAGGGCTATGGCATTACACACACACACACACACACATAGGGACTTAACATAATTTAAGGTCTTTGTTCCGCTGATTGTTGAGTTAGGGGTTGAAAGTATGACTAGGGGTTGATTATCCGTTAGCCACCAATTAATCAAGCAACAACTACGCCCGATTAGAGTGTTGTTAACTTTTCATAAAATCATTAAAACCATCTTTCCTAGTTTACCCAAGCGAAGCAACTAAGTACACGATTATGTCTTAATTAACTAGTTAT
>JBDJHY010657046.1:0-24790 GCA_039654485.1 Withania somnifera | reverse complement strand
ATAGACCCCATCCTCTAGCATTCATCACATCGCTTCACAAACTCAATTGCATCCTTGAACAAAGACAGCCAGAAAAACCTCGACTGCAATACCTTGTGGGCAGTGTGCTCAACATCATGATGTCCCCCATAAAGTGAAGCATGACACTTAGCAAGAATTTTGTGCATCTCACACTCAGGAACACATCAATGGATGAGTCGATCCGAACCTTATTTATATAGGAAAGGCTCATCCCAATAGTAAAACTTGCAATCATACTTCAAACGGTTCTTCTGCTGGCTCGTGGCATCTAGCAAAAAGACTCCACTTACTAACACACTCACTATGTCTACATACCAGGGAAACTACTGTACTGACAAGCTCATCAAGTGTTCATTAGGAAATTCTTCCTAAATGGACCCTTGCTCCTTCACATGCTCATGATTTTCTAGCCTCGAGAGATGGTCAGCTACTTGGTTCTCACAACCCTTTTGATCCCAAATCTCAATATCAAAATCCTGAAGCAAAAGGATCCATCTAATCAATCTTGTCTTAGCCTCCTTCTTGTTAAATAGATAACTAATGGCAGCACGATCAGTTTACACAATGACTTTTGTACCTACTAGGTTGGCCCTAAATTTATCAAATGCGTACATGATGGCCAACATCTCCTTTTTTATAACAGTATAATTCATCTGAGAACTATCCAACGCCTTACTAGCATAGTATATAGAGAAAAAGATCTTGTCCTTTCTTTGGCCCAGTACTGCTCCCACTACTATGTCAATGGCATCACACATTAATTCAAACGGCATCTCCCAATTAGGTGCAACAAGAATCAGCATCTCAGTCAACTTTTTCTTCAACTGGGTGAAAGCCTGTAAATATTCAGTTGAGAAGTCAAAATGTACCTCCTTCTCAAGCAACCTATACATGGGACGAGAGATTTTGGAGAAATCCTAAATGAATCTTATATAAAACCCGGCATGTCCCAAAAAACTCTGTACTTCTTTAACTGTGACAGGTTGTAGCAAGTTAGCAATCATATCGGTTTTAGCCTTATCTACTTCTAACCCTGACTTAGACACCTTGTGCCCAAGAACAATACCTTCTTTCACCAAAAAGTGACTTGTGTCTCTTTACATCTCTACAAAACTCTATCAAGATTCCTCAAATACACTTCAAATGAACTACCATAGACTGAAAAGTCATCCATGAAAACTTCCACAATCATCTACCATTTCACTTAAAATGTCCATCATGCACCATCAGAAAGTGGCTGGAACATTGCATAAACCAAAAGGCATACACCAAAAGGCGTAAGTGCAGAATAGACATGTGAACCTGGTCTTTTATTGATCCTTGGGTGCTATAGCAATTTGGTTATAACCCGAATATCCATCCAAAAAACAAAAATAAACTTGACCTACAAGTTTTTTAAGCATCAGATCCATAAATGGGATTGGGTAGTGATCTTTACGATTCACCTAATTTAGCTCATGGTAGTCCATGCATATTCTCTATCCAGTTACTGTGCGAGTCAACACTAGTTCATTCTTCTTATTTGTTACCACCGTAATGCCCCTTCTTTTAGGGACACATTGCACGGGACTCAACCATTTCCTAGTCAGATATAGGAAAAATGATCCCAGCATCCAACAACTTGATCACCTCTTTTCTAACCACCTCATTCATAGGAGGATTAAGCCTACGTTATGGTTATACTTTTGGTTTGTAGTCTTCCTCCATCAATATTTTATACATGCAAAAGGCCAGCTAATGCCCCAGATATCTGACATCTGCCACCCTATAGCCTGCTTTCTCTTCTTTAGAACTACCAATGTTTCAGTCACCTATGCCTCAAACAATTCGGCCACAAGTATCACTGGCAAAGTTTCATGCTTACCCAAGAAAGCATACCTCAGATGGTTGGGTAAAGCCTTTAACTCCAATTTGGGAGCTTGCTCAATAGATAGTGGAATAGAGGGTCCCAACAACCTATCCAGTGGTTCGTACCTTCTATGCTTAGTATATACACTAGCAAGGTCTAATAATAAGATCACTTGGACAACTTCCAGATCGTCATCTGTGTGTTAACCCATAATTTCCCTTTTAAATGGATCACTGCTGACGAGTGCAACCATCTCTAGATCTGTATGAATAACTGTGATAGCTGACAAGTCCTCATATTTAGTTGCCAACTAGAGGGATTTGTATATATCGAATTCTTCGACCTTGTCATGGGCCATCATGGTTAGCCATCCTTCTGCCACATCAATTAATGCATGACCCATGGCTTATAATGGAATCCCCAAAATAAATAGGGCTTCTAGGTCTGGCTCAAAGTCCAACACAATGAAATCCACCAAAAAGATCAAAGATTCGACTTGCACCAATATGTCCTCCACTATGCCAATCGGCCTTATTAAAGATCTTTCTGCCAACTGAAGAATGATAGTGGTGGAGTTTGGAGTGTCCAAACCCATTTTCTTGAAGTAACAAGTTAGTATGAGATTAATACTTGCACCCAAATCACACAAGCCCCGTACAATCAGATTTTAGCCAATAGGCACCTAAATAGTGAAACTGTCCGGATCCTTCTGTTTGGTAGGTAGCTTGTTCTGGATGTGAGAGGTGCACTCTTGAGTAAGAGCCACTATAGCATGCTTGATAAGACAATCTTTGTTTACCATGATGTATTTCACACACTTGACATATTTTGGAATCCCCTGTAGTATATCAATTAAAGGCAAGTTAATGTGAACTTGCCCCAATAATTCTTTGAACTTTTGAAAACCTTCCTCCTCCTTTTTTTCTTTAGCATTTGAGGAAAAGGGGGTGGAGGCCTCACAGTAGTTGTTGCACCACTTGAATTCGTAATTGTATTATTGCTACTAGTGACTGGA
The DNA here is from genome assembly GCA_039654485.1 of Withania somnifera. NCBI lineage: Eukaryota > Viridiplantae > Streptophyta > Magnoliopsida > Solanales > Solanaceae > Withania > Withania somnifera. The sequence goes on along the minus strand of JBDJHY010657046.1, from coordinate 21,905 downwards.
TCACTGTTGTTTTCTTTCTCACAACACTGTTGATTTTCCTTTTTAGACACTAGCTTCTACAACTACACTCCACTTCTGGTGATACGGTATATAGCTATTTTAGCTTTTGGTCTGTGTTGTTGGGTAGGCCCTCCTGAGGTTGTATATTGAGACACAACCACTTAACCCATCTATCTCTCCAGCTGCTGTGTAGCTAACTACTGATACTTCAAATCTACTTCCAACCTAGCCAATCTCTTACTGTCACGTGACTGCCCTTCTAATTACTTCTTCAACAACTCTTCTATTTTATTACTGGGCTACCTATTTTGTGATTGATCATAGTTCTTCTGGTTGAAATTCTGTCCCTGTTACTTGTTAGATTGCCAATTTCTATAAGTGTTGGAACTCTGCAATTGTGGTTGATTTTTATGGCCACCCCATGAGAAGTTTGGGTGGTTCCTTCAATTTGCATTATAAGAATTTCCATAATATTGCAACCCTTGGCCTTTCTATGTATTACCAATGACGTTTACCGAATCGAGGTTGGCTCCACATACATCAGACGTATGGTCGCCCACCCCACATGTCTTACACCACCCTTGAGCATGTGATTGGACTATATTAAACATAACGTATTGTTCTTGTTATCCAATGGTTTGTGCAAACATATTTTGAAGGGATGATATTTACGTTGATAATGCTGTAACGACATCTAACTCCATTACACCAATAGTATTCCTCTTAGCAATAGTCTTTACATGTCGCTATTCCAATCAGGATTACCTGTGGTAATATAATTTAGCAGTGTGTACATCTTCTCATAAGTGCGCTTTAATGTTTGGCCCAACTGCTGAATCTTGCAATATTTAAGAGTAGGGTTCCAGAGACTCAATAAAAGTATGCAACAACACTTTATTGGATTGCTCGTGATGTGGGAAATTCCAGAGCAAAGTTTTGAATCTCTCCCAAGCTTGATATAAATTTTCTCCAAGATTTTTCCTAAAGCTGAGAATTTCACTTCTTAGCCTCGCAGTATTTCCATATGGAAAGAATCAAATCAATAACTTCCTTGGTAGATCCTCCCACGTAGTAATAGAGTTTGGTGGTTCTACAGATAGCCATCTTTTTACTTCCCCCAATAATGTAAATGGGAATTGTGTGAGCCTCACATAATTTGATGAAACTACTATGGGAATATATGTATCACTGATATTCAAAAAGTTTTTGATATGCTGTTGTGGGTCCTCATGAGCCACACTAGTGAACTGCCCACTCTGTGCAAAAGTTGCTCAATATTCTATTTGAGTTCAAATTTATCCCCTAGTACGGGCTTGTGAATAGATGAGGTAGCATTGGTGGCCTTAGGAATGGCCACCTCATAGACCGATCATGGTGCGTCCATCTCAGCAAGCACTACGAGATTTTACTGATCTAGCTGGAATTGTAAACCTAAGAGAGGGAATACCCTTATTCTGTGCTAAGTGTGAATAAACTACTCCGGCTTAGGAAAATGGTTCCACCAAGGTTCTGTGTCTTACCAGGTTGCCTGTAATAGCTCCTACAAAGAATTAAAAATGCAAAGATTAAGTGGTTAACAATTGTAAATAAAAAAAATCCTCTATATGAATCATCGGTTGTCTAATTGACAAGTCCCTAACAACGACCCTAAAAACTTAACTCCCTAGCAAATGCAAATGTACGTGGTCGTACAAGTAATAAAGTAGCTCTTTTTGAGTTGGATGTCGAACCTATAGGGACTTGAAATTAGGAAGTATACTTGTTGAATGATTCTATATAAGATCTTAAACTATAATGCAATGTAAGAGAATAATATAAAAGTGTAAAATTTCTTTAGTTCTACTATAACTATTAACAAATAAAATAATTATGTGATGAAATAACTCAACAAGATTGATATAAATGGGTGTTCCAGGTTATGGCAATTACGCACATACGAGTATAGTCTTAATCTTCACAAAGGTACTTATTCTATGATTTTTGATTTAGGGGTTGACATTACAACAAGGGATTTAGAGTCCTTTAGTCTCTATTTATGGAAGCACACAACTACTCCAATTGGCATGTGTTATATGACTTTAATAAACACACTATACTTTCTTCCTTATTAAACCAAGCGAAGCACTAAATACACTATCATGTCGTAGTAACTCATTAGGTTGTTAATCTCGAATTAAGGACATTAACCTACATACGCTCCTTATGCACCTATTTCACTCACAAGAATATTGAATTCAAGAAATCCTACAAAATAAGAGTTTTCTTTAATAGTGGACAATAAAAACAATCAATGCAAGACAAGTACTAGTTTATATAAAATTAAAACCATATAAGGTGTGTTAACCGTAATCCTAGAATAAGGAAATTTATCCACTAAGGCTCATATTCAATTTGGGATATAAAGTAAAGATCATTACAATCCATTAATTGAAATAAAGAGATAACCCTAGGTTGTCTTCAATTTAATAACCCTAGGTTGTCTTCTATCTTCTTGCTTGTGTCTTCAGTTCACCAAGTGTTACCTCTCTTTTACAAAGGCAAAAATAAGAAATCTCCTTTATAAAAATGTTTCCCAATGCTTATTTAGATGATTGAGTTAAAAGACCAAACTGCCCTTAATTAATCCTTCCTTGAATAGGATTTCAGTCGGCAGAACGAAGTGGATCACGACGTGATCCTTATCGTGATAGAACTCCCATCACGTTGGGATCCCTATAGTGATAGGGATCACTGCGTTGCACTTTTCCCTTCTCCATCTGGCCTACTTCTGAGCTTGTTCTATCAACCTCAAACTGTACAATAACCCTGAAAAATGCTAATCACATAGGTTAGAGATACTTTACGCGTACTTAACTAAAAGACACTCACAGATCATATATATATATATATTCTCAATACAAAGCTAAAACATAGAAATTAGCTGGCTCTAAAACATGTAAAATAGCATAAGATCAGTTAGATAGGTTTTTGTATTCTTATTTACTATTCTACACTTAGTTGCATTTGCACTTTTCTTAATATACTTGATGTATATTTATGGTCGTATTAGTATTTTCCTTGACTTGGGTCCACGTGCGCCCCCTTAGTTGTATTTTTGGTTATACAGGTAGTGTTTGGTTCCCTTATGCGATGACCTTATTTTTTATTTCCTTTATAGTTCAGTAGTTATACCCAATTTATAGTAGTGCCCTTTTTCTTTTTTCCTCTTCTTGTCTCATTTATTAGTTTGTTTCTACGTTCTTACTATCATTGACATATTTTACTTTTTTCTATATTTATTACTTGTACTTTAGTTTAGCGTGTTCAGCGTATGATGCCTATTAGGTACCTATGTTTGTACTTATGTAGCACATCTGTGCCATTTCATGATGTAAATACCAGTAGGGGTTATCAGAGAAGCCGAGGTCATTTGGGGTAGATAAAGTTGATTGCGAAGACTATATTGAGCTTTGGCATTTGAGCTGACCATGGTTTCCATGTTGTTTAGCCTTCGTTATTTTTGTTCGTAGAATTCCATGTGTAGTACTATTTTATAGGGGATATATTTTTACATATCAACTATTGTAGACTCTACCATGACATGAGATTTCTGTCGTGACACTATGGTATAAGGGCTTAGTTTTATCAGTCCCTTTGGCGTTGGGGAAGTATCTTATAGAGTCTTGTGAACCGGTGCATAGATGTTCATGTCCAATCTTTAGGAGGCTTTGGGGAACCTTAGAAAGAACTTCCGTCTCTTTAACCTTGTCGTGCCTTAATATTTTTACCATCTCTTTGAATTTTATTTGGCTTCACTCTTTTGAAGATGGTACGTATTAGAGGATCTTCCATATATCTAGACCCTCCTCCAGTAGCTCAGTTGAGGGTAGGGGATGAGGCTCCGCCGATTGTTATTTCCCCAGCTACTACACAACTATCGGTAGCTCCCTCGCCATCAACACCATTTGCACATCCACCGTCTTTCCTCTTCAAAAATCTATTCTGGCAGATGCTACAGAATCTAAACAACATAACAGCAGATACACCCTAGTCATCTCCTTAGGGAATGGCACATGGTGTACCACCTCCCATAGTATCCAAATCTTTAGCAGTGCAGTTAGTGCCGCCGACTACTTAATTCCAGACAGCTAATACTCCTGCACTACTACCAGGATCAGCTCCTTCCTTCCCTGCATCTAAGTTGCGAAAGTCTTTAGATTATTTTTTATGGATTGCCCTTGCCAGATTCTTGGGAGCATAGGGGAAGGACCGCACAAGTTTATTACTATATGTGAGGATTGTTTGTGGGTACTAGAGATACTGAACTTGTATGTGGTGGATTTTATCTCCTATCCACTAGAGGGCAACCCCCAATCAGTGGTTGCGAGTATTCAAGGATTTCAAGCCACCAAAGCAGCCCTACTAGCTTGAAAATAGTTCATGGAATCCTTTATGGCCTTGTATTTGCCTAGAAACACTTGTGAGGCATTAAGGGTTAAATTTGAGAGGTTGCGTTAGTGCTCTATGACTATTTCTAAGTAAGAGGCCTGTTTTATTTATCCTTCTAGGCATGCCGGTGACTTGCTACCTATATATGAGGAGAGGATTCTCTTCTTTGTATATGGGTTGCGGAGTCTGGTCGAGTGGTTATTAGTGTTGCATAGGTCCTTCCTCGATGTAGAAGACCATGCCCACAGCATGAAACTTTAACTTATCAACCCTAAGGGGTATTAAGAAGAGGAACCATCATCAAGGAGGGTTTTTAGGGTCAAACTTTGGGGATCGTGATTTCAGCAGAAGGTTCTTGACTTGCTGATAGTATCAGGATTAAGTTTAGACTTCCTGTAGTAGGGTGTGTAGCCAGCCTTGTAGGGGCTCAATTTCTTGTTTGTAAGGGATCACAAGGAACCTTGTTCAAAAATACACAAGAAATGTAATCTATACCAACCATGATATCATCATATGCAAAAAAGTAGTATATATAAAGTTGAGAAAATCATCACGCTCACTACAGATGTTCTTATTCCCTAGACTTATAGCCATGAAAAAAGCATTATAAAACATCTAATTGGGAATCAAATAACATAAGAAAAATATGAACTCTTTCAAACTAATGTCATCTATTCCAATGAAAAAATCACAAATATAAAATTCAACGCAAGTAAGAATATCATCAAAGGAACTAGGTAACCACTTGAGTCATCAAATATGCCATATAGATCCATTTTTATGACATTAGAATCATTCAAAAAAAAGTTTACAGGAATTAACAAGAGCAGGGTAGGGTGTAGAATCAACCAATATAAAAACATCTTCCTACTGTAACAAGAATGTAATACTTCCTTAATGTATCATCAAGGATAAATGAAATGCATTCCTTGAAGAAAAGAATTTGAATATGCAATTTGGTCCTCTTTTCTTCATTCATCAATCCCCCTCAACTCAAGAACAGTTTTTAACCACCCTTATTTCTTTTGGAGTTTCCTCACAAGGTAACTCCTCCAATGAGTACAATATCTTCTGTGTGTCCCTTTCCTTAATCAAACACTTGTCAAACCATGTAATTTCATCTTTTTATTGCAAGAGTGGATTGATATTGACATGGTAGCCTTCAAAGAATGCTACATATTTATTTTTCTTCACACCACGAGGTATTTCCATAAGGGTAATAAAGAGTATTAGGAGAAATACTAGTACTTTGGTTAGTTTGATTCAAAAGGTTTTATGGCTCATATATGTCACAACCCAATTTCATAGGTCTGGGGGCACTTATTCCACCATAAGAGACTACCCAACAATCAAACAAAGTATGTATGTATTGAAAGTTGAAGATATACTACAGATAAAGGACACAGATAAGGGAAAGTCTAAAATAAGTCAATAATAACCCAAATCCATTACAAGAGCCACTAAAATAATAATACAATATATGAAAGCAAAATACTACATTTGTATGGAAATCAAAAATAGAAAGAGATGTAAGGCAAAGTAGAAGATATGCTCCAGACACTAGAAGCCATCATATACCTAAGACACAAGAGGTCTGCAATAATCTAAATCATTATGACATGTTGATACTCACTGCTGTACCAGAAGATGCATAGTTTTGTATGAGTACAAAAAGGAACAAGTACCTAGTAGGAATCATAGGCCGACATGGGATATATAAGAAGTAAAATAAGTAAATAAGAAGATACAGAAAAAAAAATCATAGAATTTCCATCAAAGGTCACATATATAGAAAGAATGCTAATAGGATAAAGGAAAGTAATATATCTTAGATACAAGCTATGGCAAGGAAGATTTAAGAAAACAAGTGAATGACCGTACCTGAATCCATGATCAACTAAAATAGATTTGAGTAATTTTTACATATGGTGGTATACCAGTAACCTCAAGTAAAGGAGTTGAAAATATGGTCTAACTACAACAAGAATAGTCAAAAACACAAAAGGGATCCTCCAAGAGATAGGAAAAAGAACATGTAAAAGAATCCCATAAGACCTAACTAAATAGAAATAACATATCATACCTGAAATAGTAATGAAAAAATCTCCACAACATCTCATATGAATAAGGAAATAAAAAAAAAAAAGTGAATGCAAAACCTCTGGTAGCCCATCCTACCAAAGAGTATAAATAGAAAACAGTAACAATAAACTAGATATGCAGCATTATATGATACACTTATAGTAAAGAGAACCAATACTCTCCTACCCTAAACCTCAATCCCAAAAGGTAGGACCACAAGGAAGGTGGCAGCCTGTATACCTCTACTCCCTTGTATACCCTTCCTCTAGTCTACTATGAGCCTAGGTGGGAAGGTTCCACGAGGAGATGCAACTCACACACAACTGACTTGAGGTAAAAAATACTTAAATAACATATAACTAAACAGAGCTCTAAAAGTATAAATTATACTCGAATAAACATAAGTTTTATTCAAACTTCAAATATGTCAATATATGGATTGATGTCAATGACCGTGGCCAGCCGTGTCTAAGACCAAGTTTGAAATAGAAGAAACATCTAGATCATGTCCCTAACCAAGTATGTAAATACTCAATATAGTGATTAACCCAATATTTAGACTTTTTTATCATCAAAACATGTAAAACATTAGAGAATCATCATTATAGGCTTACCTTACAGAAAATGTTAACATAAGGCCATACAATGTTTAAAAAATCAGCAATATTTGTCTCGATAAAAAATAGTAGAAACCAATGCATGAAAAATAGTTTATGATAAATTTTGTTCAAACATAATGATATCATAACAATTCTGTCAGGCCTAAAAATGTGTGGATTCTACAGCAAGCGTAACTATCTAAGTCAAATATCTATGACACATAGATCTTTCCCATAAAACCCACCATCTATATTCCAGAGCAAATCAAGACCACTCAGGGTCAAAAGGTAACTATAATCGCAAATGCGACCCAAATAACAAACTAAAGAAGCAAACATGGTTCATGGGTTCAAACCTAGAAATCCCAATACAAGGATGTCTAAGTACAAAGTTACCACCCATATCAGCCCATGCTAAAATCATAAGATGTAGCTACCATTCCTTTATAGAAAAGCTAACAAATACAACATAGAAGATTCTTGGACTACTCTAATTCTCCCAAAAGTGTGTAAAATGAACTCCAATATCACATAACTAGAAAAATAATAATAAAGACATTAGTATTATTAAAACTAAACCCATAAATCAACAAAAATATTTAGGTCAAAATAAGGGTCAAAATGGGCCAACAAGGACACGAACTCAAAAGCTCAAACAAGAGATATCAAAATATTCCCCACATTGGAGGGAACTCATACCTTAAATTTGGATCTAATACAATAAAGAATAGGTTTGAAATAATGAAATAAAGTGAAGAACCATCATTGAGAAATTCGGGTAATTTTAGTTGAAATTTAAAGAAATTAAAGTTGAAACAAAGAATTCAACTTTCGAATGTCACCTAATCGCTCATAAAACAACCCAAGGATTTTAATGTAGCTTTTAGAGTGTTTTTGAAGAAAAAATATGACTAAAGTAGATGAAATTCAGATTTTTAAGTTTAAATGGTGTTGGGAGAATACACAGTGTGAATGCTATCAACCCACTGCCAATGCAGTGGCTAGGTTGCGAAGGTAGAGAAGGAACAGGAGCGACAGGTTCAATTCAACCAAAGTGAATAAGGTAGACAATCTACAAACACTAAGGCTATCAAACTGGGTTCTCAGCAAATGTGATGTGGACTTGGGCCTGCACTATATAAAAACAATACATCTATATTGGAAAACCACGAACAATGTTTAAAATGCATCTGTAACCCAATGAACGCAAACTAAATGTGCTACTTACATGAAAACGATATTCTGGACTCAATGGAATAGATGAAATTTGTATCCAAGGTCTTATAGATAAATTTTAAAAGGAATATCTATGATCATATTCCGAACTTCCAAATGTGCACTCGAAATGAGACTAATTGTCCTAAAGAATGAACAAACATCTCACCTAACTCAACCTAATATTTTGTATATGATGTAAAAATCAAATTTTCAATCCGAGGCTCCGATAATAAATTGACTACCCAAGTTCCATCTTATGAAACATAAATAACATAGAGCACAAAAAGGCACACAACTCAAAACCGTAACTCTCATAGTCAAAAAAATAGTCCATCTAGAACACAATTCATGTTTTAGAGAGAACGAAACTTTTGAAATTCAATTTAGATTTTGCTTTTACAAAGTATCACTAAAGTTAATGAATTCAATATTAAAGTCTCTAAAATAAGGAAACATACATAACGACTAAATTAAAAACCTGAAAACAAAACCTCTAGATTTGGTAAGTTATAAATTACATACGCTACAAAAAATCTCTAGAATGTCAAAAATTGCAAATTTGTGAAAATATCCACAAGGTTCATTATAATATTCCTCAAAACTCTAATTATATCTATCCATTATCATAAATTTTCCTCTTTTCTCTATGTCTTTCTCCTCCCTCACATTATAGAATGGAATGGTGATCTTCTCCTCTTAAGGCCAAGAATCATTAATAGGAATTGTTTTTCCATCACAATGGGGAATGGTGACATCTCCTTCACAACCCTCACAATGATGACCACCTTCACCATAATAATCACTTGTTTCTTAAGTCTCTACTTCATTCCCCTTTTCTTCTTCATAGAAAATTTTTTCAGTTTTAAGGATAATGGCTCTCAAGTTTAGACATTTACTCATTCTATGACCATGTTCTTGAACTGGAAACGTTGATGATCCTTGGAATTCTAGTTAGAAAATTATTTACCTTCATCCTTAGGAGTTCATTTGGGTATCCTTTAGATAAGATTTCTTATTATAGGGCTTCTAAAAGAATTTTTTATATTCCTAATCTTCCCCCATTTTGGGTACTCTTGAACCTTCTATTTGTTCTTCCCCCAAAAGTTGGAGTTGGAATACCCTTTTGATGTTCTCTCTTTTCATTCCTTGAGTTTTTTCTCAATTTCACAAGAACCTTTTAAAGAAAAATTTGATAATATATGTGATTGTTCAAGCCGTTTTTGAAGATGAGTTGTGGTTTAGTTTTAGGCTCTTTGTAATCAAGTCTCAAAGTCATATTTTTGAGTTCATCAAAGTATTCTTCAACACTTCTAAACCCTTGCTTGAGAATTTAGAGCTTTGTGAGTTGATATTGTCTAGAACTCTCTGTCACATATGTGAACCTTATGAACTCTTTTGAATCATCCCATAAAGCTTAGTTATTAAGCCCATGTACCCTTATAATTCTTCTTTCATATTCACACTATGTCAAACAAAATCATTTTAATTGAGCTATGGCATAGATAGACTTCTTCAATTGCATAAGCTTATTAGTTTGAGAAAAGTCATTCATATTGGATCCCTAACCTAGGTACACCTTGGGATTACTCTCTTATTTTAAAATAGGAAGTTATACTTTTCTGGAGATAAGGATCTTGTCTTGACCTCTATAACTCTCTTAATCTCCATATTAGTCCTCTTAGATCAAAGATTGGGCTTTGTTACCGTAGTAAACATTATGTCCTCTGCCGCTAATATGGTTTGTAAAATTCCTTCCTCACCTTCCTTTGAAATGTCGTTGACCTCTTCCTAAAGATGGGTAATCGTGAACCTCATATTGATCATGCTCTTTAAAGGGCTCTTATTTCACCCCTTTGTTTAAGTTTATCTCAACCTCTTCCATTTGTATTAGTGGATTTGGTTCTCAAGGGGGTAAGTTTTTGTTTCTTAGAGTTTGTTCATTTTGGAAGATATTTCTTATAGAACTTTGTGGAGCTATATAAGCATTTGGTGGTGGTCATATGGGAATGTTTTTTGGGTAGGTTGGGTGAAAATTTTTGTTGAGGGTTTGGTGTTATATGGGAGATGAAGTAGTTTTTGCATAGCCACGTGTAGTGGCTTGTTGGTTTAGGTTGTAGAAATACGTACCTCCAACTAAGCCAACCTACCATCCATAGATGACAATCTCAAATCCATACTAGATATTCTGCCATCAATTTCTTCCAAGATTCAGATAATGGCTATTAACATGTCTATCATGGGATTCTTGTTATTTCCTCCCGTGGTAACTTGTGATTCATCCCTGTTTCCATGGAACCTTATGATAACTTGGGTTATCATCATTGTAATTACCTTACAATTGGCCTTTCTTGCTGTTGCTAATTGTATATATTATGTTCATTTTCCTTGGCCTTCATTTCTACTCTATATGCCCAATCAAAGGTCAAAAGAAATAACAAACAAGTATTAAGAAATAAACTATGAAATAAAAAAGAAAAGATAATGAAGAGTGGACTAGAATGAAAACGAACATAAATAATTAGTATTCAAAAGTACGTTGGAGCACCAGAATAATTACTAATTGGTGAATAAAAGTTGTCAAACTAGGAATAAAACATTTGCTGTAAAAGAAATGAAAAATCTAAACCAAATATCCATATATATATATATATATATTGAGAGACAGAGATAGAGAGAGAGGACGACCTAGGTGGACAACCGTTTATGTAGTTGACAAAGTAATGGATAGCTGTAAAGGGTCGGATGAGATGGTGGATGACGATCCTTATAAAATAGAACTCTTGAGAGTGGACAACTCAGAGGTGAGGGGTCATCCTAACTCAGTTTAGTTTCTCTCTTGGTCATCCTCTCAAGGATGGGATTCCCAGAATAGGCTCTTCAAGTGCAATGTAATTCTTCAAGCCTTTGGATTTTTTGGGTCTATCTCACCTGGTGTTACCCCTTTAGTTCTAAACCATTCTAGTAACTTTGAATAAGTGTTTGGAATCAAATACCCTATCTTTACATAAAAAAAATTCTTGAACAGAAAAAATAGATGCTTTCATGGACTACTTTGACTTTAGGGATTTGCTACATCATTAGCTAAAGAAGTTGATATTTCATATCTGAGAGTCTTATCAAAATCTCTACCACTGTAGGTGTGACACAGGTAGTAGTGACTGAAAAAGTTGATATATTTTTTTCTTCAGCAAGAAGAATAATTAACAACAAGAATAACTTTGTGAATTAAGAATTCGAAACCCATTTAGATCAGTTTTAAGTACAACAAAAATTTAACCATGACTTCCTTTTGAGATTGGAAAAAAACCCCACTTCTTTTTAACCCCAAATAACAAAAAACTCAAAGACGCATTTGAAGACCTTCAAACTTTTAAAGATCAACAGTGGTGTCTCACTTAATATAAAAAGGATTGACTTGAAACTTGACATCTAGACTCCAAAACACTACGAAATCAAAATCTAGTACCCAAATAAATAAAAGACACAAAATATTTGAAGATATTTGTGAATATTATCTTCTTTTTCTATTTTTTATATAACAAAACCAAGATGTGGGATTTCATAGAAATAAAATCCTAGCACAACTCTGGTACCAAATGATTGAAATTTGATATGAAGAACTAAGAACACAAAAGAAGTACAATGGATATATTAAAAAAGGTAAAGATAGATAAATGAGACATTAGTTAGTATATTACAAAACGAAGAGCATATTCCACCCTAGACATCAAGTAAATAGACCTATGAAATATCTAATTCTTAAAAAGAATGAGAGGGAATAACAATCAAGTAACCTAAATTTCTCAGCTAAAAACAATCGATGAGGTTAACCAAGACATCAATATTTATCTCTCAAAAGAATACTCACACATTTATACAACAGTTCTCATAGTCAATAATTATCCAAATAATACCGAGGAGACCTAATGCTTTACTACTTATAGCCTTATTACTATCTAATATTTTGATTGACCCATGGGCAGCAAGACATAAATAGAAATCAAAAAACTTGTACAGTTAATGTTGGACGGCTTGGGTTAATGGATGGTCTCTTTCTCTTCATGGACAAGTTGTCCAACTTACAATTCTCTACGAATCCTTGAATCTTTTCTGAAGATATCCTTTACATGAAATGTTTGACCCTGAAGGCACTCTAAATGCTGAAGAATACCATTAAAAGGCCTCTATTGAACTCCCAATCTAACCATGGGATTTATCATTAAAACATCATGAGTAATATCGGTTCATATTGTATTAAATCTTATACTATTTCTATTGTGGAGTATGGTATGTTGGTTGACCTAAATATTCTTGATATTGTAGATTTTGATATCATTTTGGGTATGGATTACTTTCTTCTCATCAAAAAGTCTTGGATTGTTATGCCAATACTATTACTCTAAATATGCCTGATATTATAAAGATAGAGTGGAAGGTTTCTGGTGGTTCTTGTTCTAGTAGTGTTATTTCTTTCCTTTGTGCTTTTGCATTGATTGAGTGTGGGATCCTATGATTTTTATCATTTATCAATAATACCAATATTTATACTCCTTTGGAGTATATTTCAATTGTCTGTGAGTTGCTAGATGTGTTATGTACATGTTTTCTAAGTGTTCCTCCTAATCGGGGCATTAACTTTGGTATTAATTTAGAGACAAAAATTATGCCCATTCTATTCCTCTATATCATGCATCCACAATTGAATTAAAGGAAATAACATAACACATACAAGATTTTGTTGATAAGGGCTTCATGAGACCGAGTGTATTGATGCGGGGTTCCCTTGTTTTGTTTGCACCGTTTGACATCGGGACGAAGCAATAAGTGCCATGAAGGTCCTGAAACAAGCTTCTAGGTTTTAGGGACTAGATTAAAATAGTAGAAAAGCAGTAGTACCGGACGCCCAACCGAAAATCAGATTCAAACTAGCTTAAGAATATCATAAGACAATTTATTTTATTAAAAAGTCCTCTTAGAAACAATTTTCATATAAAGATTATCAAGTAATATAAAAATCTATGTGATCATTTTCAATTATATGTGCTTATTTTCATTATGAAAATACCAAAGTAATGCAAGTGAAAAAAATACAAAAAGGGCCTTGAGCCCAATAAATAAATGAAAACAGACTCAATAAGGCCATTCAATTTTACAAAATAATCAGTACTTTTTATATGGAACATAGAGAGTGGAATCCAATGCATAAAAATCTCTGTGCAATGATGACATGCATGAATGATATGATCAGAATCATAGATAAGGATCACAGTATCTCCTATCGGCCCTGCGCAAGCTCGAAATCACTACATCAAGCATAACAAGCCAAATCAATGTCCGAGACTCACGAACATTTCAAATCTTCCCACCATCTATGTTCCAGAGTTAGTATAGGTCACAGGGTAATCAATGATCAAAGTACAACACCAATATGTAATCAAGAGCCAACCTAAAGAAGCAGCAACAGTTAAGGGTTCCAACATAGAATTCCCTACCCAAGAATGCTAAATATTACTATTATTACTAATCTAATATAATAAACTATTGTAAGCCATATCCAACCTATCTTTTGAAGGCAAGCTCGCAAATACTTGGTAGAAGATGCCCAGACTGCTTCATATCTCAGAAAATATACAAACAACCTTAAATGATCATGCAACTAGAAAAATAATTATCTTGAGGTGAATAAGTCCAACGATACCTATAATGCTATTTAAATAACCGAGGTAAAATTATAGGTAAAAACGTGACTAAAGGACCATCAACTCAGAATTCCAAACAAAGGGTATCAAAATGTTCCGACATTGTAGAGAACTCATACCCTAATGTTAAAGCTAATATAAACAAGAAATAATCTTCACTTGAAGAAATAATATGAAGAAAAGAGTAGGCGAAATTGGGGAATTATCGTCCAATTTTTGAGAAATAAAAGTAGAAACTTAAAATTTAATTAAGAGAAATATGATTGGAGGTGTTTCTTGATGTTTCCTAGCCCTAAATTTAATACACAAGATCTTCCAAGATCAATAATGGTGTTTTGGTGTGAAGAAGAAGGAGAAAATAAGAAATAAATTCTAGGTCAGGGTTTAAATACTGGAAGGCACATGTGTTCATCGTGTTCTCGGTGCTTATGAAAACTTCACGAAGTTCTAGGAAGCTTTCTCTTTGAATTCTTGGAGACATGACCATGTTAATGGTCCAACTGGGAAAATACTCTTTGCATTCATATCACGGAGACCGCATTCAATAAGAGCGACCAACAAAATCCCTCCATGTTCGTGGAAATCCGCTGAATTAGCAGAGAAGGATCACAGGTGCAGTAGATAGCAAAAAATCAGTTATCTTCGAATCTACGAATGACTGTTCGAAACATGTTCAAAACCTGATGAAGACAACCCTAATATCAAAGTTTCATAGAAACAACATTCCAAATTAAATGGCGTAGATGATATTTGGATCTGAGATCATTTCGTGGAAGTGTTTACAAAATCCCATCCTTGTCTCAAAATACCTAAATTCAAAATGAGTTCCCAAAATGATTTTAGCTAACCCAAAACCCGAAAAAATAATTCACCTAACCTAAACTAGACATTCTGCAGCTGATGGCGCAATGGGATTTCAAATATGAAGTTTCAATCACAAGATTACTAATCAAGCTCATTTCTCCAAAATAAAGCTCATTAAACATGTAATAGGAGATAAACCATTATCAAAGGCTTACGAACACGAATTGAGAGTTCATCTAAACAAAAATTCACATCTATAACTAATGAAACTTTTGGAATTCAATTTCAAGATCATTTCCAAGGAATGATTAGGCGGATTGAGTATATCAAAAGTTAAGGCTTTGAAACAATGAAATGAGCATAACACCAAAATAAAATACCCGTAAAACGATCCACCAGTTCAAATCTTGTACAAAAAATATCTAATATACAAATAAATTCAAAAAATGCAGAAATGGCTGAAAGGGTTGCTAAAACATCAATTACTAAAAAGGCTTTCATCCACAAAAGTCTAAAAAAGAAGGGGAAGAAAGGAATCACACTACAAAAAAAGAATATCGCAAATCATAGAAGACCTGATCGCCAAATCAACAAGCTTCCCAAGGAAGGGGAACACATCGATGGGACTCCAGCTTTCGGAAAGTCAAAAAGTCACCCACTTCTCAATATCACCAACTGAATTGATAACATGATCTCCCACAAATGCCAACACTATTTTTGAGACTGAACAAACTCTTTCCAAAATAATGCATACATATTAGATATAATCTTCATGGATCCAAAAAAAGAAGAAATAAAAACAAATACAAAATAGAGTAAAAAACAAGGAAAAAAATCCCTAACTAGACGAACCAAGAACAAAAACCAAATATCACCAACCAATTTGCCACTAGCATTCCAAGCTCCATGCCAACACATCATCCCTAGATAAACTCTATATATGTTAAGAATAACTAGCCTAGGACTCTAAAAACCAAATACTCCAATAACTATCATTACTTAAAACAAGTCTGGCTAGAGAATAACTTAGTCACAAATTTTATAACCAAATTCAATCTATTATAATGTCTAAAAAATGATAAACATACCACAAACCCGAGGTTTGACATAATAACAAAAAGTATCACACGAAATCAACCCAACTCATGAAGAAACTTAAAACACTCACTAAAAATAGAAGAAACAAAACCATAGGAGCATTGAAACCAATTGAACAACTCAAATAACAACCAAAATAATCAACCCATCAATAAAATGATAACAACACCAAGAAAACATCCTCAAAAAGTAATGGTGAACTTGTCTACTAATACTGAAATAACTCGATATCGATGGAAGAACATCGCATGAACTCCAATACACATCATAAAAGAAACCCTACATGGATGAAATAGGTAAAATAGCAGTCTCCCACCAAAGCTCAAAAGTAAGTATCCCAAGTAAAGTGAACTTACAACCCATGGGAAATGACCTACTTGTTGTACAATAGGGTCTCAAAGGGAGTACCTCATAAGTCACCTCATTCCTTAATACATGAATCCTCCTGCTGTTGGGATGGTATGTGTAATGCAACTAAATAATGGTTTTATAGACAGGGTTCTAAGGAGATTGATATAAGATGGAGAGACCCCTATTCTAACCTATATCCACCAAAGATACAAACACAAAAACTGAGCCAATCAAAACACGAAGGATGGAATACCAAAACCCAAGAGTAATCAAAAACAAAATAAATGTCGGTACTAATAAAATAACCTTATATTAAGATTCCGCAAATATCAATCCTAAACTAGGTGCTCAATACATGAATTAAATAAAAATCACTATACAGCTCAAGACATAACTGAGTTAAAGAACTTTTACCCAATTCATAAAGTAAAGAACATATTAGAAGTATAAAGAAAGTGGCCACACAGCTAAAGAAACTCCCTGATAATTTGAAAAAAAACTACACAGGCCTAATAATTCAACACTCGATCCTAAACAGGGAAATAAGTTTAATCAAACCCACAATACTCCCAAATCCTCACATTACTAACCATACTTATGTTGCACTACTATGATGAACCAACACAAGGCATATAGAATGTCTCCGTTAGATGTCTAAGCATTACACAAGCACAAACTGGGTATATTAATCGATACCCAAAACACTGAAGATACTAACTCGAACTGACAACTGAATCATACTAACCATACAATGGGTGGACCATATCCATGAAAACATCAAAATATCAAGGAAACCAATGCTAGAATTTACTTCCTCGATCCATTACTAATGAATCAACCTAGGGAAATAACACAAGAACAGATCTTCCACAAATTTTTGTAACCACTCATTACTTTAAACTCAACAAACATCAGATGACATGATGGGAAAAATATAAGGCCAAATCCCCAAATAAATCTCAATAACGAACAAAGGATGAAGCATCGAAGCTAAACTTGTGGGGCATATCTAATTATGCCCCGCAATCTCACAAAACTAACCTCCTAACCCAAAAAAATAGAAAGAACATTCCTAGATGGGGCATGGATAACGAAACTCCTCGTGGAACTAAAACATAATAAGCAAAACTCAAGGCAAGGATCTAATTCAATAGTCTAGGAAAGTGTAAACAAAAGGGTAGCCCAACAATACACATTAAAACTATGGTCACCCATCTATCAAGAATCTCACAACCCAAGAATCAACCTCCTCAAAAGCTACTCAACAATATACAACAACACGATCCACTACTAAGAGATCAAGTACTGGGTTAGTAACAAATAACAGCCTCAACACCATCTAAAAACCTAAACTTATCGTAGAGTAAAACAAACAGTGGGCTAAAATGGAGAAGCACATAAGCATAAAAACCAAATAAGGGCATATAAGCTCTAACCTTAATAGACAAAGAGACAAGTAAATGTCTAGAGATGGGCACCAAATACAAAAATAAAATATATCTAGGGTTGGCCAAAATAATATAGAAATCAAACCTAAGGTCATAACAACTGAGGCATCATGAAAACTCTAACTCTAATGGTCTAATGGATAGTCCACTTTACCCTGGGTGCACTCTACAAACAAGTGATCGAAGAACTCACACAAATAACAAAATAAAACCCAAGATAAATCTCCATATTGATGATGTGGTTCACCCCATGCTAAGAATAATCCTAAATGCTGACACTAACAATGATACCTCACGACCCCAAAGGGAAGCAAGACGAACCCTTACTATATGAAATCTATAGTATTGTAACCGATAGGACCACATACATAACATGGATTATATAGGATGATACAAAGAGACAAGATATAAAACCCACATGGCCACCACAACCTACTTCTCTCAAAAAGGTCTAACTCAAAGTCAGTGCAGGACTCTATCTAATAAAACCATGTTGATCCCCATCTAAGGTCTGCAAAACTGTCTACAGTATACAAATGAGCTAACCCCTAGCTCCCAACACATCATCACCAAAACCACCTATAGGTTGGGGTCCTTTCTCACTACCTCTATATGCCTCTTAGTATAGGATCTTAACTAATCTTGCGTGGCTAGTAACCTAAGTGAAATATCAACCTATAGATGCCATAGGTTCAAGTGATAGATGGAGTGTCGGAGTTAATACAACAAAAAAAATTTTGTTCCACTAATACTCAGAAGGGAAAATAATATATATACATTAACTAGCTTATGAAATCCCAAGCTCATACTCTAGAACGGAAAAGGAACGTAGTTGAAGACTCAAAAACTTATACTTCGCAGAAGAAGTATGCCCAACACCATAAAAAATTATACGATGCGGTAAAGCACTCACAAACATAAACACCACAAGAAGTACCTCCTAAATAATTGGCATAGCAGAAAAATCATTTAATGCTGGATCAGGCAGAACAAACCTGATCTCTTGACACTGGGTGGATGCTGAATTGAATCGTGTTGGGCTAAACCACCAAACCTCTTGCTAGTGTAATAGATTTGATGGATGTCAAATTATAATCACATCCTAAACCTTGGGCTCGACCTCTTGTACAACTTCTAGATAAAGCTCTCAATGACAGTGCAACACGTCTCGCATCTCTTGTTACTGTAAAAGATCATGGTGTCTCATTTACTAAATAGTAAATAAGGACAAAAGAAATTTCATAAGACAAACTAGGATGCACTCTTGATATAAAAGTGAAGAACCGATGGATTTCCTAAATATGTAACTATAGCCTCTCGACATTAATATGGACATCATCGTACGTGATTTGGAAGACTCCACTAGATACTTTATCATGTACTTATGATATCAATGAACCTAAAGCTATGATACAAATTTGTCACAACCCAATTTCTCGAATCATCAGGGAACCCACATCCCACCATATGTGAATCACCAAAAAATAACCTAAAATCAAAATAATAGGTAAATGAAGAAGCTAATAGTATAATTAAAGAGAGAACATGTGGAAATCTATTACGATTAAAAAAAATTCCCAAAACCTAATAAACTATTACATAAGCTTCTTAGAAAATAAATACAAGTCAGAACTAAAAATGTAATATTTGTCTACAATAGTAAAAAATACAAGATCTTGACTCCAGAACCCATTGTCTACCTCATATAAGTATAATTAGCACTATCAAGAATCAATGAAAAACACTCGTACTCGGGTCTGCACCAAAAAGATTCAAGAGTATAGTATGAGAATGAAACATCAAGTACCCAATACGATAAGAAGACCGATATCATATAAAAATAAAAGAAGTAAATAGTATAAAAACAAGAAATAAGCAAAAAAATCTAAAGAATACAAGTATAGGGAGGCAATGCTAGTTACAAATAAGTGAAGTCAACAAATAAAGATTAACGGAGATAGATAACAAAAGTAACAAAAGAAATAAGCTAAAAAGAATAATACATACAGGAGTCCTTTCAATAAATAAACGAATAAAGAGAATCTATAATGGTGGTATACTGGTGACATTAACAATGTTTGAAAGAAGGAGGTATAATCAAATAAAACTAACACATAATAACCATCTACTAGCAAAGGAAATTCTAAGTACTACCAAGTAACAGTCATAAATGAGAGGCAGAAAGTAAATAAACAAAGAGAATACAAGTACTCACACTTACCCCATGACATCTTGTACTACCACAAGATACCAAAAAAGGAAAAAAAGTTTCGAAAGTAAAATAAATTAGAAGCATGCAGATGAAGGGTGTATGCTCCTCCTATGTATAAAGTTGTAGCACGGTAGGATGTAACTCGTTGAAGGAAATTTTCCAGTATACCTACTATTTTGTTGTATACACTCCCTCGGTCATCTACGAATTTGGCCTAGGCCAATAGGGTCCATAGTGAGATGAAACTTATGTACTATACAACTGTCATAATTAACACTCATTATTGGATGTCATTGCGGATAACATATCGGTACTGACTCAGGTCTCAATTTCCCAATAGTAACCCGGTCAAAAATCAGTACAAAATACAGTATACATGCCTAACTATTTCTTTTACTAAAATTAGTTAATGGATGATATGAAACATCCAACATCAGGTGAAGCTATAAGATCTAGCAAGATCATATACCCAACGCCAGATTTTAGGTCCTGGACTAAAATAGTAGAAAATTAGAAGTACCAGGCGCCCAATCGACAATCGGGTCTTAGACTAGGTTAATAAAATCATAAAATCATTTATTATAGTAAAAAGTTCTCCTGGATACATTTTTCATATCAAGATTAGACGGTATCATCAAAATATCTATGATTATTTAAAATATCTATGCTTATTTTCATTATCAAAATCTCGAAGTAATGCAAGTCATTAATATAATAAAACGATCCCTTAGGGTCAATAAATATCTGAAAACGGGCTCAATAAGGCCATGTAAGGTTCAAAAATCATCAATACCAGGCTCTTGGACATAAATAGTGGAAACTAGTGCATCAATATCTCCTTAAAACAATGGTGACATGCAAGAAGTATATGTGCACAATCGCAGATAAGGATCATAGTATTTCCAGCAAGCTTTGCAAATGCTAGAAATTACTACAGCATGCATTGACTCACGTACATTCCCAATAATCCAACCATCTATGTTCTATAGTCAGTGTAGTTCAAAAGGTTATCTAATCAAAGTACAAAACCAATAATAATCAAGAACCAGAGAAATGAAACAACAAAGGTATAGGGTGACAACCTAGAATTTCCAAACAAAGGATGTTAAATATTACTGTTATTTCTCATCTATTCCAAGTATACGATTGTATGACTTAGTCTACCTGTCCTTTGAAGACAAGCTCAAAAATATTGTATAAAAGATGTCGGGATTGCTTCAAATCTCAAAAAATGTACAAATAAACTCCAACAATCATGAAACTAGAAAATAATAATAAAGACTTTAATATGAGTCCAATAATACAAATAAATATATAACAATAGTCGAACTCAAAATATGGGTTAAAAATGGGCCTATGGGACCATAAACCAAAAACCTTGAACAAAGGGTATCAAAATGTTCCACACATCATAGGGAACTCATACCTTAAATTTGATGTTAAAATAAAAAAGAAATAATATTCAATGAAGAAAAGAAGTGAAGAAAAGAGTAGGGGAAATTGAGGAATTGTGGACTAATTTTAATGAAATAAAGAAGAAACTTAAAATTTAATTGTTGAAAAAATATGGTTAGAGGTCTTTCTTGATGTTTCCCATATCAAAATTTAAGACCCAAGTGCTTCCAAGATAAATAATGGGGTTTTTATACGAACAATAAGGAGAAAAATGAGCAAGAAAATAGGAGTTGGGGTTTATATACTGCCAGTTATAGATGTTCACTGTGTTCGCTGAGCTCTGGGACATTTCCCCTTCGCGTTCACAGAGACTGGATTGCGTTCACAGTCCTAATGGAAAAATACTCTATGTATTTGTAGCATGAAGACCGCGTTTGTGAAGAATGAAAGAGGAAAGCCCTTCGTGTTCCCAGCAAATGATTAGAGGTGTATCAGATAGCAATAAATTACCTATCCTCCAAACTACAAAAGATGGTTAAGAATGCTTTCAGAACCCAAAGAACACAAACCA
>JBDJHY010656826.1:5585-15710 GCA_039654485.1 Withania somnifera | reverse complement strand
CTAACACAGAAGGATGTGCCCTTCAAATGGTAAGTTGAGTTTGAGTGCAACTTTCTAAGGCTGAAGGAGTTGCTGACTACTGCTCTGGTTCTTGTTGTACCAGTTAAGGGCCAGTCATTTATAGTATATTGCAATCCTTTGGGTGTTAGTCTGGGTTATGTTCTTATGCAATAAAGCCATGTCATTGCATAGGCATTGAGGCAGCTAAAGGATAAAGAGGTCAACTATCCCACCTATGATTTAGTGTTGGCAGCAGTGGTTTTCGCACTTAAGATTTGGAGGCACTATTTATATGGAGTCCATTGTGAAGTATTCACTAGTCATCGTAGCTTGCAGTACATTTTAAGTCAGAAGGAGCTTAAGTTGAGGGAGCGGAGGTAGATTAAGCTTCTGAAGGACTACGATTTGACTATCGTCTACCATTTGGGCAAGGCTAACATTGTTGCCAATGATTTGAGATTGATGGTGGTGAGCTTTTGTATCCTAGCTATAGTTCCTTTTTATGAGATGTCACTAGCCTGAGATTTTCAGTTCTTGATGGTTATATTGGATCTTAACAAGAGGTCGCTAGCCGGAGTGGGTTATTTCCTATAATGAGTCTAGATCGACTTTGATTGACAAGATTCGACAGAGCCTGAATGAAGACCCACACTTTGTACAGTTGAGGGAGAGTCTCCTATTAGGTGATTTCAATTGGGCTATAGTAGACTCTAACAATGTGTTATAGGCTAATGGATGCCTTGTTATTCCAAGGGTACTTGAGGTCCACTTTTCAAGATACTATATTAACTCATGTATTGAGAGGATGTACCATGATATAAGGAAACATTACTTGTGACGAGGTATGAGGGGATCTGTTACTTCCTTCATTTCTTGATGTTTAAACTGTCAGCAGGAAAGTGGTTTGAACACCAGTAGCCAGGTGTTGCGATATAGAGGCTCCCTATCCCTGAGTTGAAGTGGGAGCGGATCACTATGAATTTCATCACAGGCCTTCCCCATACTTACATAGGGTTTTATTGTATTTGGGTCATTGTGGATTGATTAAACAAGATAACTCACTTCATACCAACTAATTCAACTTGTTGCACATAGAGGCTGGAGGAGCTATATGTCCATCAAATATTTAGACTTCACGGGGTACCGGTATCTATTATATCCGATCAGGGCATATAGTTCACCTCATGGTTCTGGAGATCAATTCAGAGGGAGTTGGGTATAGAAGCTAATCTGAGTACAATATTTCACCCTAACACTGATGGGCAGTTTGGGAGAACCATTTAGGTACTTCATGATATGTTACGTGCTTGGGTTTTTGACTTTGGAGGTAGTTAGTATAGGCACCTTCCCTTAGTAGAGTTTTTGTATTATAATAGCTACCACAATTGTATTCAGATGGCGCCGTTTGAGGCTTTGTATGGAAAGCATTGTAGATTGCCCATTGGTTGGTTTATTGGTGGCGAGGATCAACTCCAGATTTTCAATTTGCTCTGCGATACAATAGATTGGGTTAGACCTATTCAGGATAGGTTGCGGGCAGCCTAGAGTAAGCAGAAGACCTATGCTAATCGTAGGACTTCGTCTTCCTTATAGTCTCACCCATGAAGGGTGGTATGAGGTTTGGTAGGTGTTGCAAGCATAGCCTAAGATTCATTGGGTATGTATGAGATTATACAAAGAGTGAGAGGCTACCAAAAGACTTGCCTTGCCAACTAAGTTACCTGCATTTCATCCAGTTTTCCATGTATCGGTTCTCCGCCTCTATGTATCAACCCTATTTCATGTCCTTTGTCGAGAGGTTGTGTTGATTGATGATACCTTGACTTATATTAAGGATCCTGAGGCTATTATAGATAGAGATGTGAGGAAGCTTAGGTCCAGGGAGATTTTGGTAGTGAAGCTCCATTGGGTACATCAACCAGTTGAGGAGGTTACCTAGGAGACAGAGAGTGATATACGGGCCCAGTATCCACATCTGTTTGAGCATTCAGGTACTACTCTTTCTTGACTTCTGAGGATGAAAGTCCTTGTTAGTGGCGGATGTTGTAATGACCCATTTGGTCATTTTATTATTTTCCTTCATTTACTAGCTTATAGGTGGTTAGTAGTTGCTCCAAGTAGTTTATGACTTGCTGTGACCAGTAACTCGGTGCTCTGATGACTCATTTGGTCGTTATCCCAGTTTCCCTCTTTTGAAATTTTAATTTTGAAATTGTGGAGCTCGATAGTTAAATTTTAGTAAACGTGGTCGAAATCAAATTCTAACATTTTATTAGCTATGGACTATCATCTTTGGTCCATATGGACCTTAATTTTGTTTTTGGGCTTTTGATTTTGAGTTTGGGCTGCTTTGTTTAAATTCAGCCCAAAGAAGCTAATTATTGATCCTGGGTGTTGTTTGGATGATTAGAGCATCGGATTGGGATTCCGATGACTCTACCTCTATGAAATATTGTGTTTAGGCTAGTTGAGTCATTGGTTCGTTTCCGGTGCTTATTTTTAATAGGTTTGTCGAACGTCCTTAGTTTGGCTCATTTGATGCTTTTTACTTTCAGATATTTTTCACTTAACCAACCTCGATTGGTCATTTTGTTGATTCTGTTGAGTTCGTAGCATATTTTCCACTAAAAATACACTTTATGTTTTCTAGAATTAGACTCGAGATGCTTGTTCTATGTCCCTTGAAGTTTTCCTAGTTTGCATAGAGTTTCTGTAGGTCATAGACCATGCCAGTGGGCCCTTGGCCGCCCTGGAAAGGTCGCCCCTACAACTAGGGAGCCGACCTGGAAAGGTCGCCCCTAAGCCCGAGAGGCGCTCTGGCAGGGTTGCCCCAGGTACCCCTGCATTCTATAAATAGGGGTTTTCCCCTTTATTTTAAAGCATTCTAATTTTCATTTCTTTGTCTTTAACTGAGTTTGGGGAGCTGGGTTTGGGTGTTTCAAGCTGAGGTAGTTTCAAGGAGTCGCGTGTGTGACTGTGTGAGTTCATTTTGCTAGTTTTCAGGGTAATTCTCATTATTTCCTCTTTTCTCTAAGTTATATAAAATGTTTTGAATTTCATCACTTAAAACCTCATTTTATCCATTGATTGCACCACACAGTCCCGTGAGCTGATGGCTTCGCACTAGTATACTTAGTTTAATTTTTTGGGCTTGGGGCCCATCTTTTGACCCGAGTTGCCAATTGTAATATGGGTCCCATTCATCATATTTTGATCCCTTGATTCATAACTGTATATTTTTGGGTGATACCAGATGTGTTGGAGCTTTGGATCCACGATGCGTGCACTTTAGAGATTTTCATTAGTGCCCAAGTAGGCTATGTTTATCTATGTACATTGCAAAATGGGTTACTATTTATGCTTGTGATATGGCTAGTAGTGGGGCTAGGTTTTTTGATTGATCATTGTATTTTTTGTTGATATCCTTGTTGAATTCTAGGGGCCTAATACAAACTAACTAATTGTGCAATAAAGTTGATTCATAACAAACTGTACTGGTATATAACAATGAGGAAAACAAATATGGATAGAATAAGGTGTATCGCCACTAACTAATAAGATAGGTCAATACTACGCAGGCAACCACAATAACCTACAATGTGATCTCATTAGGCCCCAATTGAGATAAAAATACACAATTCCTCGGTACTAAACTCAAGAGGCTAAACCTTCAATTTGTGTGGCTCATTTGGTCTACTTTGTGCAATTTTAAGTCTAAACTCACAAGTCTGACTTTCTCGTTAGCATCTCGAATCTCAATACTATTGTACCCACTAATGTATAATCTACAACATATATCATATGAAGCCTCCAATGGTACTATTTGGATGCTAGAACGACAGTCGTTACTATAAAAGATTTTTTCTATATGGAAATACAGATACAAGTTACTATCGAGATTGAACTACAAACCTAAACCATATCCTGAAATACCGAGATAGTAAACTTAGACAACCTGCCTATCACTTGGTGAAAATCCCAACTGAAAATTATTGGTGTACCCATCATATGATAGATAGTGCTTGAGAACTGTGAAGTGGACTTTGGACCCCTGTTTGATATAATAAAATTGTGAATCCTATAAAGACGAAGAATCTCCTTAATATACAAGAAAAAAGATCTCTCGGGATACTAAGAAGATGAAATCGGTAGAAAGTGAGCGAATTTGTTCTATTGATCCATTAATATCATCACTTCTAAAGGTACAAGGGAGTCCACAATAGAATCTCTAATAATATTCTCCCTCCTCTACTCAGGAATAAAGAGTTGTGGTAGTATGTTACCTGGAGTACGGTGCTCAAACCTCACCTGCTAGTAATTCAAGAATTAGGAATCAACTCCAGATGACATCCCTCAAACACTGGAACAACATTGTAGTCATATGAAGTTCTCTCAAAACCAAATGTCAACCTCAACCATTACTAAAAATTGAGGAAACAATCTCACAATGTATCTTGAGGTGTCTGACTAATCATCTCATAGTGGCTATTAGTAGGTAGATAGGAAAATCAGTACATACTGTCCTTAAGAAATCAATAAATAAATTGGGTTCCACTGTCTAAAATAAAAGAAAATACTGGGACATCACAAAATCAAAAGACCTCTTGAATATGAAGGTGAAAAGATCCTCTACACAACTCAACTTGCCCAAGGACATGGTATATCTAGTACAATGGACCTTGCAAGGAATGGTCTGATCAAATCATCTACTCTTCCACTAGAAGGACCAACGCTTATCCATTAAGTACTGTCAGAAACTAACGAAACCCTATAGGATTGACCCAGAACTTATGGGATCCTCAGGTATAATAGACTAATAGAATCACAAAAAGGTAACTCATAAAAATCAGCAATCAACAACATCAGATATCGTAGACAACGACTGACCTTTCCTGCAAAGCCACCCCTACTCTTGGCCTAGAGCTAGAACCGTGGTAACTATCTAAGCATTGATCATCAAAATCAACCTATCAACATAAAATCAATCGAAAATCAACCCTAAAATAAATTTGAAACACAAGGAAACTATTACCCCAATTTTCTCTGTCATACTACCCACACACAAATAGTAATTCTTAAATCATGACTGTAAGCTCAGCTATAATTATCTCATAACAACATAGTGTAAAAAACAATATTGTCGCGTCATCCAAAAGCCAAATGCTCGAAACTAGTGATCATCACCCATCGCGAACAAGAATAAACTACAAATACTCATAACTTTTTAATGTTAAGTTCCCCTAACCCAGAACCTTAATGCATTAATACTTTCACACGAAGAACATGATCACAAAGTAGATCACAACTTGACATAAAGTGATCGCTGGTACAAATACAAGAAATCACAGCAGAAACCACATCCATATCCACTCATGGGGACAAAAACCTTTAAGTCTACATCAACTGACTAAGAACGAAAAAGCCTCACATAACCTGATAGATGAACCCCTCTAGGATAGAACAATCTCGATCCACCATTAAAAAATGTTGCCACCTACTAGCATACTTAAATGCCTATGGGTACAGGAACAAACTAGAAAGAAAACAACAATTGAGGGAACCCAGGAAACAATAGTCAGCCACATTTAAACCTTATATGGGCAACGAAAATGGGTAACTCTTCTGACAACCAGCCCAGAACATAAGCGAATGAAAAAAGGAAGGAGTTATTTACTTGAAAATACTATTTACTTTGATCCTCCAGAACCAACCAATGAACGACAAGAGTAACGCGACTTACAATCTAGAGCTACCTAATAACTAGCGATCAGGAAAAATCACTATAGGGTAAAGAGGCATCTATTTGCCAGAATGAAGAAACTGCAGACCCACAATGCTAATAAGCACTGCCAAGGGACTAACTTCCTGGCCTGAATGTATGACATATCTCATTTGGTAAGGGACTAAGGACCTATAACAACCTATTGAGATACACTTTTCACAGCTAAGGGATAATCACAGTAGAACAATCCTGTATCTAGGGAAATTAGGGAAACAACCCCTGCCCGAAAATATCATTAAGGATACTTTTCAACAGAAGGTTCAACCCAACTATCCAAGAACACCTACAGGCTAACCTATCCAAATAGAAAGTCCTACGAGAAATTACTCCACTCGGGATAGGACAAGGTTAGGTTGCTCAAACATCATCTAGGATATGGTAAGGCCTACCTCAAAAGGGAACTAGTCCTTTGAATCATAAGACCATAGACAAATAAAAAAACACTAAAACCTCCCTGGGCTAACACACAAGGCTCGACTCTCCAATCAAAATCACCACCCAAGTTCAATTGAATACTTACATAAAAGGGGCCCATAACTTAAAAGGTTAACGATGAGGCCTAAAACTAACATCAAGAAGGGTAAAGTCACTCAGATAACACAAATAGAGCAATCATGAATAATTAAGAAACATGGCTAAGTCACATAAGCCAATTAGACAAGGAGTAAAATAAATCCACACAATATCTAGAGCTCAAAGGTTTCTCACCTGAACACCCTGCCCAATTGCCAAAAATGTAAAGACGAATATTCTCTGTAAGACTCTACTAGCTAGCCTGACTTAGGAACCCATAAACGAGTCACTCCCTGGACCATTGATCGAGCCCCTGAAAGAATAGTAAAATCACTAATATTATAATCAAACTCTAACCGACGGCTAAGGTAAGACTACAATTACTGTTGATTGTATGGTCGGGCACTACAGACATCTTCTAGCCTAATGGACTAGATCAAACACTCATAACGACCCATTCATCCTCTAGCTAGCGTGACACTAAACTACTCTTGCAACCACAGCCTTGCGAACCTGATGATACACCCTTGACGGGCTGACTAATTTGAGTATCCATACTTTGTAGGCTGACTGAGAATATCTCTAAATAGACTAACTAGAATAGCCTAATAGAATCTGTTACTGCTATCGAAATCACTGTCTATCTTCTCAATTAATTACAAACCGCGTATCACTGAATAATTATGATAAATAAAAACACTGGCTACTCTACATATGTTTTTGTGACAAAAAACTCTGAGAAAGGGGTAATCCATGACCTCATGAACTCTCCATGTATAATGAAACCCACAGGGTGTTCATCCGTCAGATCACAAGATAAATCACAACCATCCTTCTTCTCCTTGTAAATTTCCTGACTAACATTCGCATAGGTCTCACGACAAGCCTCTTCAAGGCCAACCATCCAAAGATCTAGTGTAATCCCCTGTCCAACCTCACTACGTTCCAGGGACATCGTGATACCATACAGGAGGGGACACGTAGCCCCATAAATATAAATACTAGACCCAGATATATAAATAAAAGCGAGAGGGAAAACAACATAGGCCATAGGCCAAAGTAACAATAAGTGCAGGGCTCCAAACTAGTATCCCAACCCTGAGCTAGCAATTTATCAAATATGTATTAATAAATATCCAATCTCAAAAAAGTAAGTCGTAGTCTACCTGAATCCCGACGAAAACCTCAAAAATCATGATGGAACACCTAAAAATCATAAATGATCTTGAAATACGCATGAAGCTAAAAAATATAACTCACACATCAAGATAAGTAAAACAAAACCATATTACTATATAAATAGTGGGGACGAAATCCCAACTAAAAATGGGTTCGTGAACCCTCGTAGCTTAAAAAAATAGAATACTTATACCACAATGTAGAGCACATCTTATAGGTTGATGATGCAAAATAGGGCTCAAACCAATGGTAGAAAATGAAGAAAGAAGCTCATAAAGTTTATATAATATATAAAAGTTTGCAATCACTATGGTAGAATTATTTATGAATGTCTTCGCGGTTGAGATTCTAAAAGAAATGATTGGTTGTACAACCATTAGCAAAATAGTGGTATATGCAACCGTAGGGTTTCAATATTTATCATATGTGCTTTAAATAAAAAGTTAAGAAATTACCCGGTAGAAACAATCATAGAACCACCACAAAACAATCCCACAGATCAAACTATAATTAAAACCCCTCTAATTAAATTGATTTGATCAATTTTTAGATAAACATTTAGGAGAAAATGTTGTGAGCCTCGTTTCACAATACACAGTTATATAAGTACATTTATACTATGAATTAAAATTACTTAATTAGGCTAAAAGATAACTATTCTTAGATAATTATTAAGGGGTGGGCGGTGTGGACATCAACATTAGGTTAGGATTAATTAATTATTAATGAATCTTTAATTAGATAATGTTTATCCTACCGATTTTTATATATTCAAGTATTGTATAAACTTATTATGAAATATTTACAATATCTTAAATATACAAAAACTAATAGGAAAGTTTTTTATAATAAAACCTACTCATTTATTAATAAACTTCCACATACTTTGATATATTATCTTCGATAAAATATTAATAGCTTATAACTTTTTGCAAAATAATAAGGTATGAGACTACATTATTTCAAAAGACTATTTCATGACCTTATAAATAATTTAGGAATATGTTAAATATATTTGTTAATTTTATTAAAAAAAGGAAATAATTATTATGTAAATTAAGATGATTTAATTTAGCAGTATTACACTACAATTGACCAAAAGCCCCTCTAGACTAAAGTCCATATTTTAGAGATAACAGAACTATAAGATCTTAATTTCAAGCATGTTTCCGAGGAATTTATTCTTGAATTACCCAACAAAAGCTAAAACTCCCAAACAAGGAAACACAGATACAGATGAAAAAACAGCTAGAGATTTGAACTACCAGTCCCAACAAGTCATAAATGACTTAGGACAGTTACAAGAACTCTCTAAATATTGTAAAATTAGGGAAGACACGAAAATGACCCCGAGAGTCATTACAACATCCACCACTAAAGGAATTTTCGTCTATGAAATTTAATAAAGAAGGGAGTATCTGAAGAATTAAACAAATAAGGGTACTGGGCTAGCATATCCCTCTCCATATCCCAAGCATCCTCCTCAACTGGAAGACATGCCTAACAAACTCTCATGACAGGTATATCCCTGGACTTGAACCATCTCACATCTTTGTCTATGATGGCCCCAGGTTGCTCGAATAAGTCAATCGATCATCTAGATGAACAATGGGAGGATCTGGCACATAAAGACAAGGCATGGAGACGTGGAAGACTGGTGAACAACTGCTAACTTTGGAGGTAGGTCCAACTGTTGGCAACGCCGCCGATCTACTAGTAATCTTATATGTCCCAATAAACCAGAGGCTAAGCTTTCCTATCCAACGAAACTTCATAATGACCTTTATGGGAAAAACTTGCAAGAATACCATGTCTTCCATACTAAACTCTAGAGGCTAAAGTCTATGGTCCACATAAATCTTCTTCCTACTTTGAGATGTTCGACATCTGTCCTGAATAACTCTAACCCTCTCTCTAGCACCTTAGATAAAATATGAAGTTTGAGGTTGAATATCAACACTACTTTACCAACCAATTGATGATCTGTAACGTCTACAGTACAAGGCCTCGAATTTCCACGGGACCCCTCTGCAGAGCCTCACAAACTTAGAACTGGGCCCCTGATAGGCTGGCTTCCCATCCCATTGTTGGACGTTTGGTGTTGTCGGCCTGGCTGAAATCTCTAACCGAAACCATGATCCTATGACTTGGACCCTGCAAACTCGCCCTAATGGCATTGCCTCTTCTCGTTACCCCCTTGGGCCTGGCGAGTCAAGGTCTCCATGCAATGAGCATGGTCAGAAACATCTAGAACAGACTTTTGTAGCACCCAAAGTAGCTCAACATGACCCTACAAATTAGGCCTTAGTCTACGAGCAAAGCGGCAAACTCCTCCTCAGAAAATAACAAATCTCTGGCCTGTCTCAGTCCCTCAAACTGTGCCCGCGATGCCTCACGGACACTGCGAGGCATATGTTGGGCTAGGAATGCCTCTATGAACTATCCCTAGGTAAATGGAGCTGACCTTGGCGGTCTACGATCCTAGAAAGTCTGCCACCACCGACAGGAAGCACCCTCAAGCAGATATGAAATAAAGTCTACCCTGTGAGAATCTAGGAGCTCTAATGTCTGAAGGCGCTCCTCACAAACAGTAACGAACTCATGGGGAGCCTTCCGCTGTGCTCCCGAAAATCTGGCAAAATGTTCTAACA
>JBDJHY010656717.1:0-16064 GCA_039654485.1 Withania somnifera | reverse complement strand
TAGTGAAGGAAAGGAAGAAACTAGTCGACTAGTTTAAGTGACTAGTCGACTACTTTCCATAACTAGTCGACTAATGCTCTAAGTTAGTCGACTAATTCAATATTCCAGCAAAGTAGTCGACTACTTTCAGCCACTGGTCGACCATTCTGATGCCAAGTCAATTCAGTTCCAAAAATCAACACTAGTCGACTAACAAAAGGGACTAGTCGACTAATAGGGGGGTTTGGTCAACTAATCTTGGGAACTGGTCGACTAATTTCTCATCTTTTAACTACTGGATAGTAGGCTAGTTGACTAACACCTCACACTGGTCGACTAGTTTGCTACCCAGAACCATTTCTCACTTAACATCTTTCCAAAACAATTAACGAAAGAGATTCAATCTCTTGAATCAATAACCAATCTTAATTACCAGATTCAAACCAATGAACATGACTCATATTTGATAATCCATCACTCCAAAATTGGATATCAACAAAGGAGGAAAAACTAATAAGAACTAAGAATAGAAGAGAAAGAAGAGGAAATCTTACCAAACTATATCAATCACCAATGATAGTTTAGAGAAGACTGATATTGAATTTTGCAGATGAAATTTGAAGAGGAAACTGGAATTTTTGAGAGCATTTGGAAAGAAGAACAATTACTTAAGAAGGAGGAAATGAAAATATCAGCTGCATTCGGAGACCAAACGGAAACCAATTTTGGCAAATCAAATATGTAAACATATTGGAAATGGCATTCTAGATCCAACGGAATCGACGGAATTGAATTCTTAGGTCGTTTGCTCAAAATGAACCCCCAAAACCAAAAGGGATATTTCTCTAACGATGCCTCAAAATTACAACGACAAGTCCGAAAAATCCACCAACACCTCACCAAGCCTAATTTCATTATTCCGGAGCTACTGGAAGAGTTAGAATTCCATTCCGACACTCTGAACATCAACGAATCACCAAAGCTCCTCGATTAGGATTAACTTTAACAAATTTCCACAAAATCATATAAAATGCAAATGAAACCCACAAATCACAAACTCACAGTCGAACTCAACTTTGTTTGGTCTTCCGGAGCTAACAGAACTATCAAAATTTAATTCCAAGCTCATCTTGAAGGAAAGTTGACTTTAGTCAATGAGTACTAAATTTAAAGCTCTAAAACAGGAAATTTGAGATTTCTCTCAACCGAGCCACCAGGGATCCGAACTATCAGTCCCTGTAAGTCATAAATGACTTGGGGAAACTACTAAAATGCTCTAGGATAGAAGACACTGCGTATTTATCATAAATGACCTTAAGGGTCATTACAGATTTCATCAGGAATCCTTTACTATAAGGGATTATGCGGCCATGTTTAGTGAGTAGGTCAGGGATTCTACCATGTTTTATCCTACCAGGTATAGTACAGTGTGGGGGTTTCTTTAGAGACTTGGTCTTGCCACTCTGTTTGGTGATAGAGCAATTGGTAGTAATAGGACATAGTTGTGGGTAGATTTTTAGGCAGCTATCAACCATGAATATAGTTTGTCGTGATACCTATGGGATTTAGCGAGCATAAGGAACATCAAAAGTGGGGGTTCGTTGTACTTATTCTATGGTTAATAAGGGGAGGAGTAGTATGGGTTGCTTTCTATGTGGATAGTTGTCAATGGGGTCATAGATTGTCCCCTTCTTAGGGTCGTGCTGTCGCAGCAGCTTGGATTGAGTATCTAGAATCTGGGTCCAGCTGGGTCAGCCTTACTTTGAGTATTCAGGGTGTATTTAGTTATGTCTAGTCCTGGGGTAGATGGTATGATGGACAGGGGTCGTTGTAAAAGGTTCATTTTGGTTAGTTTAGTTATCCATTCTGACACTACCAAGTAGGCCGATAGAGGCCAGGGTTTTTGGAGTGATCAGTGCCATTAGGGCATTTCTAAAGTGTCTCGGACATCAGCGATTCAATGGAAGGATGGACCGAGGGGCACAAGTAGTGGTTCCCAACTAGGTAGAGGTTGTGGTAGTTATAAGTGTTCGGAGCTAGACCATTATTCTAGAGAGTTCCTTCGGCGTAGGGACATTCAGTCAGTGTTGGTGACAGCCTCTTTTCAGTAGTTAATTAAGGTACATGATAGTTCTGGTAGTTTGTGTTTTACTTGTAGATGTGTTGGTTATTCATATAGGGAGTGCCCCGGTTGTGGGTTCGTGAGTCAGGTTGGACTACCAATCTTACCAGCGGTTTCTCGTTCTTTGGTTCGTGGCAGTGGGCAGGATTTTTTGGGAAAGGTACCTCCAAACTCTAATTATGGAATAGATTTATTTTATTCCCTACCTAGTTAGCTTATGCTGACTTGGGCATGACTTCGATTTATTCTATTTTGTGTTATTTGTGTTAGTTGGTGTGACTTTTTCTATGTTACTGGGGTTTCATAGATTAGGTTTAGGTCTGGTTGTAGCCTTTTTATTGTAGCCCTTGGTTAGGTGCTTTTGGGTGGCACCTAGGTTCTGATTTCCATGGGTGGACTAGATTTTGGGCCTGTGGAACTTTGTTAGGTGGTTGTCCTATAATTCAAGGGCTGAGTTCCCTTAGTAAGTGGACCTTGTATTATCCAAATGAGATTTTTTTACCTCACCTTTCCTTACCTTGAGTGGTGGATAGTGTTCGTAGGGTCCTTTTGTTCCCATGCATGAGGAGGGAACTTTTTAGTGGTGGATCCTAGTGAGGGGTTTGATCTGTTCGGCTAGTTTAGCCTATAAATTATGTGAGATGGCAGAGTTAGGCCTTCAGTGGTAGGCAGCCTTAGTGAGTTGTCAGGCATGAGCAGGTTACCCTGCTCTCCCTAGATTTGGGAGTATTTTTTCATATTTATTCCTTGTCTGTGGCCCATGTATCTCGGCAGATTGATAAGGGTCCTTAGGGTAGTACCGATCAAGGTTTGCCTTACAGTCGGGCCAGGCAGTAGTCACTTGGGGGTGATTTCTAATATCATAGGTCCACAGTTCTTCATTCTTACGGGCAGATGCCTTGTTATCCTTTATCGATTTCGTCCGGTCGCGAGTTGATCGTTAGATTTAGGTGGTAACTTGTGCTACTTGTGACTTTTTTTAGTTGATTATGGAGGACCAGAGTGATCATTTTGTGAGTAAGTGACTCTCCCATTTCATTGGTTTTGGGGAGTGATTGTTTGAGTGTTATTTTTACCCTTCGACCATACTTGGGTTAGTGGGGTTGATTATTATCCTTTGAGTTCTCTTAGGTGTGGTTTCTTGTAGTTGGTCTTTAAGACTGGAGACGTGTAATGTTCCTAGTAGATAACAGTGTTCATTTAGTGGTGGATCGACGTTGTAGTATCCCAGAGGTTTTCGTACACTAGTTATCTGATTCATTCTTGGTTTTACTTATGATCATCATAAGTAGCTACTGGGTTAGTTCTTTTATGATTATTGTGCTGGGACTAATGATTTCCTTATTCGGTTAATGATTTAATTCATAAATGTGTTCCTTGTATAAGAGTCAATGGACTTTCAGATCCTGAGTTAGGGCACTTTATGTTAGCAAGTTATGAGTAGTCGGATATTCCTCCGTTCTTGGTCTGCCATAATTGTTACCTTCATACATTTGGCATTCATATAATACAATGATTGAACAGTTAGCATGTGTTGTTACGAGGAGATAATAGATAAGCGTTTAGCCGTGATCTGAGGCTATTGCTAGTATGTGGGTGGTATGACAGGTTACATTGGGTTGATTGCTTTCCTTGCATTTCAGACAGTTTGGAGTTGATTCTAGGTTGATTTTGATGATTAGGGTTTTCACATTCATTGTAGAGTTAGATCCAGGCCGAGAGTAGGGCTGGCTTGGCAGCCAAGGCCAGCCACCATTTATGGTACCTAATGTTGTTGATTTTTGGTTGGTGTGAGTTGCCTTTTTGTGACACTTTTTGTCGATTATACCTGAGGGGATCGTAGAATTAGGATTTCCCCTGTAGACTTCCAACCAGTTTCTAATGGCACGATATAGACAGACATTGATACTTGCAACTCCAAAATTGATGATTTGATTCAGCCCATTCTTGTGAGGCCCATTATACCAGATATTCCACATATTTGGATATAGCAGGGATGTGTAAAAAATCTTGTTACTTCCTGGTTTGGTGTGGTCTTTAGTTTATGAGAGATCTTAATTTTGAGGTTTTAGACAGTGATACCTGATTCGTATCTTGACTTGTTTAGGATAATAGGCACTTTTATTTCCACCCATAGATTGATAACTAGTGTAAGTGGATTGTTCAGACACCTCAGCATATATTGTGAGTTTGTGACATCATATTGTGGTTTTAATTGAGGTTGACATTTATCCTTATAGCATTTTCATATGATAACAGTCACCATCTTAGCATTCATATGGTGTCATTTGATATTTTATATTTTGAGTTTGAGGGTAGCGAGGCTCAATATTTAGTCTGGGTTGAGTTTTCCTAATGACAGTTATCATCCTAGTATTCGGATCGTACTATTAGAGGATATGTATCATACATGTTGTAGTTAAAAGATTGGTGAGAATTTATCTTAGACATCAAATTGATTCGATGATGTTACAGAGAGAGCTAGACTTGTCAGCTCAGACTGTAGATCATGAAGCCACATAAATTGGGAACTTTACTTCTTTAGATTACAAACCCCTTCAGAATTAGTGGCCACATCTCTGTAGTTCATTGTTATAAATGTCAGATTCATCCCATGCATTCTTATCATGAGTCAGCTTGATTGTATAACTGGTTAGTTGGTACCGGAGATAGTTTCAAAGAAGTATTTTATCACACGAGTTCATTGGATATGTAGTCCAGCTAATAAGGTTGTTGGGATGTTGAGAAGCGTGGTGTGAATTGTTATATGTATGGTTGTTACATACTTATTGTATTCGTTCCTCTTTCACTTTTGAGGATGAAAGTTTCTCTAGTGGTGGATATTATAATGTCCCTTGGGGCTATTTCTATGATTCCCTCTATTCTATATATTTAGAGCGTTATTGAACTGCCCTAAGTCATTTATAACTTACTGGGATCGATAAGTTGGATTACTGACGATTATATAGGCTAAATTCTTTCATAGTTATTTCTCTTCGGACCTTAATCAGCTTATATGATCTCGAATTGCCTTTACTTTGATTCTATCGAGTCCGGAATATCCTTTACATAAACATTCCATATATGGAGTGTTATATTTGGAATTTATTTCCATTTCAAACTTTAATTTCTTAAAATTGGGGCTGGCAGAGGGTTGAACCTCGTAATTGCGAGGGGGTGGGTCGTGATAGCGAAGGACTAAGGCGGTCAGGGTTGCGATCACATGAGTCTCTCCAGCATCACGATGAAGGCATGGCAGACATATTAGGGTGTGTTCTTAGTACTTAATGGGTGCCTTTTGGGTAGTTTTGGCACCTCTGGTGCGGTCACTTATGGATCGGGACCGTGGTTGGGCTAGAAGAAATTATACCACGTGACTAGGGCTTGACAACCATCCTATAGATTTCGGTTAGCAACCCTTGATCAGTTTATCTTATTGATTGGTTTGTGTAGCGAGCATGTATTAAACATGTTAAAGGTAACTTGATTTTGACAGAGAAATAATAGGGAACTGATTCTTATATGTACTTATATCTTCCTTGACTATCTTCATAAGCAGTATGGAGCTATTTTATTGCACTACCTGGGGCTATTTTTTAATAATCACGATAATTTTTGGATATTTCCTAAACAGAGACAGTTAAGTCTTACTGAGATTTTTATATTACCTATATGGCTTAATTTGGGTTTTTATATGATATACGGGATGAACCTAAGTTTTGTCTGGCATTGGATGCCTTTTTACCATAACTTTTGTGTATATGGTATTGTATCCCTCCACGGATGCTCCGACCTGGGGTGCCACGCCTGGTGTATGTTGTGTGGCTGGATGAGGGGTATACTAGAGTAGATTGGGTAAGTATATGGGGTAGCTTTTATGGGTCCTCTCCTGGCAGAGTCTTATACCTGGGAGGGTATATATTTCACGTTTTGTTGTACTCTTCAGGGCTTAAGGGGGAGAGTACCTGTTGAGTTACTTGGTTGTTTCAGTGTACCTACTGGTAATATGGGATGCTGGTCACGTTTGTTTGCTAGTAGACTTTGGTTGTTCCTTCTATCCTTGATTAGTAGCATTCATGCACCTACTGTATTTCTTCTTAGCTTACTGTTTGATGGTTTTACATTCTCTTATTAGTCCTTCCTTGTGTTGGTCACATTGGAGTTCTAGGTACATGTTACGTTGGCCATGAGTTTCTTTGGCCCAGGTCTTGGGTGCTATACCCTGATGATAGAACTTTTTTATACTTGTTAGCTGGTACATCACCCACAGTAGCTGATCTTTTACTACACTTATTAACTTTGGTTGTAGTTATCTAGTTTCTATTATCTATTATGTGTCCCTGTACTATTTACCATCGATCACTATTTACCTTTCTTATGCTTAGTTTTGTCTGGTCAGCCTATAATGCTTACTGGCTATCCGTTGTTTATGATACTCCTGTTATGCTTCTGCATCTTTTACTGATGCAGGTTTTCGTACAAGTCATCCAGACGAGTGTAATTGTGCACACTAGCTACTGTGATTCCAGGAGATTCGGTGAGTAGATGACGTCTTTGCTAACCTGTTTTTCTTCCAGTATCAGAGTTATCCTAGTTGGATCTTGGATAGCTATTTTGTAGTTTACCCCATCGTGAGTTGTATTTTGTACTTTTTTGTATAGATGCTCTACAACCATAATACCAGGTCTTGGAAATTTATGTTTAGCTATGTGTTATTTGTGTCCTATTTGTACTTCTCCTCTTCATCTCTTTTTTTTTTTTTTGGTGCTTGCTACTGGCCCACAGCTGCTTGCTCTGGAGCAGGATTAGGCTTTTCTGCATGTAAGATATAGATGTCATCACAACTCGATTTTCGTCTTGTGACAAACAACATGACGACTCTGCTGGGACAAAACTAAGTTCTAACTATGATAGACTCAAATTTTCAATTAAAAGAGGTATTATTTTTTATAGTTTTGCACATGTCAATTCTTTAATTTTTTTATTTGTTTTCACAGTGCAAGTTGTATAACTTATATGTATTTTTTTCATATATCTTTTACATTGTTTGCATATAATTTGCTTTTATATTCTTATTCATATAGATTCTTTTGATTTATTACCTTTTTTCAAATACATAAATTGCTGCACATTATTTATTTACACATTATTTAATCATAGTCACGATTCTCTTGAGTCTCAGTCGTACACTAAAACACATATTGAACACACGATGAAGTGTATTGCACTTTTTTAAACATTCTTTCAAACTTCTTAGTTTCAGAGATTGGTGGTCTAGTCTTAAAACTTCTATCTCATAGTGTACCAATATTATTTACTAGCTTAGGTCAATCTACTCCTAAATCTTTAGGTTGTCATACATACCATTTTTATCTTAACTTGAGCAAGAGTGACTCATAATCTGTAGTTGTTACATGCTCTTTATTAATTACACAGTCTATTTTTATTATACATAGTTTATTTAATACACATTCTTTAGTGTGTATATATACCTTACATGCAATCCTCACACTTAATCATTTTTTCTAAGAATTTTGGTTGACTTGTATTGAGCGTTGGACCTTCCAACCTCCTACATCAGTTTTCGTTTTCTATGACCAGCCTTTAGATTTTACTATATTTTTCATTAATTAGTAATAAAGTCTTATACATTCTTTCTACCTTTGTAACATATTATTTTTGAATTCGAGCTCTCATTTTTAAATTTATTTTTATTTTTATTTTTATTTTTATTTTTATTTTTATTTTTATTTTTTTACTCTGTAACCACCCATGACATTCGTACAAACCACATACAACTATTTATTTATTCAGACTACGTTTTGACCTAATTCTTGTATTCGAAGGTTAGGTAACCTAATAAGGGTTTAGTCTCTCCATTATAACAGAATAATTTCTCCTGTCTAAACTGGCATAATTTTTTTTTGAATCAGTTCAAAGACACTTTCCAGAATTCTTCTAAGAGCACAAATCAACAACCCCCTCAAATTCAAATCTCAATTACATCGGTGCTTATATCAACCTTACCTCCAATTTTTCACCCAAGTGTCATCCTTAATTGTGGGATGTAAGTTTTCTTCTCTCGAGTCATAAACCCATAAATTTGGCATATTAAAGCTTATTTTTAAAATCAAGGGATCAACACCTCGCAGTCATAGCAACTATTTCAGGAGATATTGTTCATTTCAAGTCTCTATTGACTGTTTGATGCTTACGAGTATAGCAATGCGTGCATATATCCTGTCGGTGGTCCAGCATTTCCTTATCACTTTGTTGATGAACATAAAGTATTCTAAAAAAATTCGCTGACGTCTGGCATTCCTATTCAAATGAATTGGTTAATGGCAAAGTTATGTAGCCTTCTCCAACGTCTAGCCTTTTCTTCCTTAAGCAATCCTATCTATATACAGGAGTAGTGCCAAAGCTCCATCTATGTTTGACATCCATCCCATTGCTTCCTGACTGAAGTAGTTTCAAAGCACCATGCCCACAAGTGGTTTACTCTTGACCGACTTTTCCCTTAATTTATAGAAACAACCACTAATCCACGATAATCCTACATATCACAAGTTCTCATGAACTATGCTCACTTGATTCTCATCTTCATGATATACGTAGGCAACCCTTCTGGTATTCGGTAGCTCTTATTTTAAAATAATTTAAAAAAATTTACTCTATATTTTGCTCTCTCTATCTTCCTAAGTTACGCACACCTGATTCTCATCTTCATGAGATATGCAGGCAGCCCTTCTGGGGTTCGGTATTCCTTATTTAAAAAAATCAAAACAATATTTTCTTACTTTACATTTCCTCTCTCTATCCTCAGGAACTACGCACACCTGATTCTGATCTATTAAGAAAATATTGATTAACATTGTGATTTTTTCATATTACTCCTATTAATTAAATTTGACCATGAGTATTTCAAAAAGTCTTAGTAATAAATTAAGGGTAAAATTAAAAAAATGGTCCTTTCTTGATATATCAAAAGTGATAACTAATAATATAAATAAAAAATAAAAATAAGGGACAATTATTTCTGAACGGAGGGAGAATTATCCTTTTTTGATTTGTCATTGTTTAAAGTGAATTTTAAAGTAATGAGCAATAAATAACTATAAACAAAATATGATAAAATATAATTTTATTGATAAAACAATAATTTTGAGTACAAATTTATTTCTCATTGATTCTTCTCTCTTGATTATTTGCGTGATTTGAGAGTCATTAATAACATATTTCTCGCACGTAGGATAATTATAATTGATCTCCATGAAAGGATGATTTTATGAATTTTTAAAAATATCCGATTGTCAAGAAGAATCCGATAATATCTTTATCTCTTTGTGAATACGGATGGGTCAGGTACTGTACTGGTTTAAGACTAAAATTAAACGGAGGCCTTACAATAATAATTTTTAATTAATAATATAACTAACACATTTAATTTTTTAAAGACTTAGAATTTTAGATGTATAAAATTTCTTTTATTAATTCTTTTTTTTATAAAAAGTTTATTTTTTCTACAAATCGTATTTCAATAATTTTTAATTTTTTATATATTTTATTAATGCTAAAAAGTGAGGCCCTCAAATTTTAAGGCCTAAGCCGGTTGCCAATTTTTAAAGCTGTTGAGTCGGCATTGTGAATATATATGAATTTGCAGGATATTTGAGATGTCTCTTCAAGGAATATGTTGTCATTTGTATGGGCATGAACTAGGGTTTAGGATAGAGTATGGTACAGTAATCTCCAAGAATCCTAGCTAAAATTTGGCTCATCTTATATGGTCCAATAAAATTGTGATGTCTGTAAATACTCCATACTTCAAGGCTTGTCGGTAGAGGTGTACAAGCCAAACCGAATCAACGAACCAAGTCAAACCGAGAAAAAATGACTTTTGTATGATTTGGTTTGGTGCTAAAAAATAAAAGTTGACCTTTCTTGATTTGATTTGGTATTAACAAAAAAATCGAATCGAACCCAAACCAAAATGACATAATAGTGCATACATAATTTTAATTTCTCATATATATAAAATAATAATTAAAATCTACTAATATTTGTTACATTAGTATATTATTTTTAATATTTAGATATATTATTTTGCATTTAGACTTGTAAATATTTATTGTTCATTGAGCTCACGATCCAAAATTCAAATGTATGGGC
This sequence comes from Withania somnifera, assembly GCA_039654485.1. Lineage (NCBI taxonomy): Eukaryota > Viridiplantae > Streptophyta > Magnoliopsida > Solanales > Solanaceae > Withania > Withania somnifera. Next base: position 5,791 of record JBDJHY010656717.1, on the reverse strand, counting down.
CGAATAAAAACCTAACAAGAGAAAAAAAAAACTTTGTTGTTTTTTAGAGAATTTCAAATATGTAGTCTCTTCTCCTCATACATCTCACTCAGCGCTAGTGTTATTTTAATTGAGTTTATATTGAAAATAGCTAAGCACAAAATTTCTCATTCCTGGGCTTTTTTATTCATTGTTGTCTCAAGCTTAAATATTTGTTGGAGTAGTTGTTTTTGTGATATTGCTACTTTGTATATATTTAATTTATTTGTATTTGCCCTCTAATTTGTTAGTAGTTTCTTCATTTTTTAAAATATTTTATTTTTTGTAGCTTGTATAATTTAATTATATTTTCATTTTATAATGTGGATGTGAAAAAATTGAAAAGATCAAAAGAGCCAAAAAAACCAAAATCGAGAAACCAATTATATTTTGTTTGATTTGGTTTATAAATTTAATAAATCGATATAATTGGTTAGTAATTTTTTAATAAAAATTGAACCAACCCAACCTATATACACCCCTATTTGTCGGAGTGTAGTCTTTTATGAAGCTTATTGACAAGACTTGAAGTAATTTTCATTTTCAAGAAGCCTCTATCTTTGCTGCTTTGTAATTTTAGATTTGTAGATCTGATTTGTGATAGAAGAGATGAAGCATAAATTTGGTCCTAATGGGCGTGCCAATTTATTTACAACAAATTTTAAAGTGACAACAATAAACAACCACAAAAAAAATATGAAGAAACATATTTTTTGTTGATAAACAATAATTCTGAGTGCAAATTTATTCCTCTCTTAATTCTTCTTTCTTGATTATCTTTGTGTATTCCAAAATATAGAATAATTTGAATTTGATCTCTTTCTGAATATCTATGAATTATTGAGATATTTTAAATGTCTCTTAAAAAAATACATTATATATGATAAAATAGCCTCCAAAAATCTTAACTAAAATTAAACTCAGTTTATAAAATCCAACATAATTTCAATGTCTCATTTCTCTTTAAGATAAGAGGATGATAATCTCTCGCCGTAATATGTCATTGATTGAAATTTTGAAACATATTTTTTACGGGCAACTTATTAAGATAGTCATGTATTAGGTTAGAATTATTATTCGGAGTAATAAATTTGAAAATTATTATTTATAGCTAAATGTATTCAATATATTTATATGGATACATTGTATTTGTATCAGTAAATATAAAATATAAAATATATAATATTTAATTTCATTATATATAAGATATAATATATAAATTCTACTAAAAAATTATATGAAATATAAAATTGTGTAAGAATAAATTAAAATAAATTAAAAACGCAATCGTATAAAAATAAAATATAATTAATACAATACAGTGAATATACGAGAGAGATTGAGAAAGGTTAGAAGGGTGACAAGAGAGTGCATGTTGTTTAATAAAGTTAAACTATAACTTATAATTAATTTAAACTTATGCTCAATAAGTTAATTATGTGCATGTCTGCAAAGCGATATAGTTTTTCCTATTTTTATTGTAGAAGAAAATAAAGTTGGTAACTCAATTAATACTTTATTAGAGTATATATATAACTCTCCTGTATGCATTATATATGGAAAAAAAAGAAAAAATTAACGTTGTCATTTTCTCCGTATTAGTTATTTATACTATACTAGTAATATATTTAAATGACATAACAGTAATTTTATTATATTATATAAACATATTAGAAAGATATAATTTAAACTAATAAGATGTTAAACATGTACTTATAATATATTATTTTTAATGTTGTTGGTAAAGTTGTGTTTACTAGTATGCGGACTGAAATAATTTAATTTTAAAATTTTAAAATACTTTCACCTTTTCAATCTCTGTTTCTTCTTTTTCTGTTTTTACAATTTCTTATAGTACTTTTTTTATTATTTTCTGCAAACTTTAATATTGTTTAAACTATAAATTACAAAATTTAATGTAAAATATATTTGAGATCTCAAAAGTTGAAAGGCCTGAGAGGATATTTAGTACTTTTCATCTATTAGAAGTGTTTGCATATCTTAAAATCTGAGAATTTTTTAATTTTTTTCAATCTTTTTAATAAGTTTTTATACAAACATATTATTCACTTGTACTTTAAATATTTATTTATTCCTGTTAGATACAACTATTTAAGGTGTTTCTTAAAAAAATAACACAAAATATGAATTGATTGATGATAATAAAATATTCAACAAATTATTAATAAGTCATAATAATAATAATAATAATTTAATGTATTAAGCCATACTAAGATAAGTCTAATAAGTATTAATTATATGACTAAATATTACATAGAAAATAAAATTAGGTTATGTATTTATGCAACTAAAGAATAGAAATCCAATATTATTATCATTCCTAGTATTGAATTGAATTTGTTGTTAGCATTAGTATTGATTTGTGCTTTATTTGAGTTACTAATATTATGGATTATAATTGGACCATTCAAAATTCTAAGTTCAAGATTAAAATAATATGTTGAAAGACAAAAACTATAATTGTTTTTAGATATACATATAAATTAAGTCACAATAAATATTTATTAAATTTTATATATGTAATATTGGATTTATTCGGTTCAATTTGACTTATTTTATTTAAATCAAACCAAACCAACTATAGTAGAGTTTTTTTTGTACCAAATCAAGTCAAATCAAATTATTAATCGATTTTTTTTAATTTAACTCAATTTTTTAATTTAATTCGGTTTGCGATTTAGGGCTCGCTTAGCCATGAAAACATCAATTTGTGGAGTTGAAATTATATTTGACCATTCTTTTGTAATAAATGCTTTAAAGTTAAATATATTTTTTATTTTTTTTAAAAAAAATATAATATAACTTGGAGCTATTATATATAAATAAAAAAATTAGTTTTTTGGAGAAAAATGATTAAAAAGTGAAAATAGGTCCCAGCATAGCATTTTCAAATAAATTATAAAATTTTATTTAAAATTTTCATAGCTAAACACCATTTAAAATAAAATAAAATAAATTTTGCAACGACGAAACGCCTACTAAATTTTGTTCACCTCTAAATTATCAACTAAGATAAGTCAATTATGACAAAAATATAAAGACAACAAATGTGTTATAGTATTCAATTACCAAATGTGACCAAAAAATGCTTATTCAAAGAACGTTTATTGAAATAAGAAGCTAAAATCACAAGAAACATAGAAAAAGATTACACGTATAGAAAGGAAAAAATAGAAACTATGATAAGATTATTACATAATTCAATAAGAGAAATAGAGAGATCGATTAGGATGTTGCTTACCCTATTAGTGAAGGGTGGATGAAGTAGAGGCTCGTTTCAGGAGTCTTATGTGATAAGAGGGTGCCCCTAAACTTAAAGGTAAGTTCTATAAGGTGGCGTTTAGACCTGTTATATTGTACCGGACGGAGTGTTGACCTAGGAAGAACTCTCACATCTAAAAAATGAAAGTGATCGAAGATGTTGTGATGGATGTCTGGAGTCACTGAGAGTGATAGGATTAGGAATCAGGTCATTCATAAGAGGGTTGAGGTGAGTTTGGTGGAAGATAAGATGTGGAAAAAGGTTGAGATGGTTCGGACATTTGATGAGGAGTGACTCAAATGCTCCAGTGCGCAAGTGTGAAAGGTTGGAGTTGGGTGGTCTCCGACGAAGTAGAGATAGATCGAAGAAGCATTGAAAAGAGGTGATTAGATATGACATGGTACCGTTACAGCTTAGCGAGGACATGACCCTAGATAGGAAGGTATGGTGGACGAGTACCAGGGTAGACGGTTAGCAGGTTTGTTGGTTAGTAGGTAGGTTTGGCTTGTCCGTCTTTGGTGTTTATGAGCTATAGTATATGTAGTGGCCCTGGATAAGGAGAGTTTGAGGTGGTTCATTGTTTTTTGTAGCTTGAGGGTACTATTATTTGTTGATAGTGTTGCATTTGTTGTTATCTTGGTGTTCTTTTCATCTCATTATTTTTTGTCAGGATATTATGCCATTTTTATCAGTATATTATTGTCTTGAGCCGAGAGTCTTTCGGAAACAAACTCTCTACCTGACTCGTAGGTGGTATGGACTGCGTACATTCTACCCTCCCCAGACCACACTATGTAGGAATATACTGGGTATGTTGTATTTAGGCTAATTAATGAAGTAATAAAATAAAACAAACTAAAAATTAGAAGTATCTTAGTAAATATTGGTTGTGCTCAGAAGTAAGATTTTTATTCTTACTTAGAATACTTTTACAAAGAGAGTATTTTACAAGAGAGAGACGGGGTTCTAAGACCTGTCTTTCTATTTCTAAACTTCATCCTTATATAGACGGATGATTTTACAAAACAACAAAATACAAATGCAATCCTTATCAGAAAGAAATCTACTTTGTCAAAGTAGCTTTTCTAAAGTAGCTTTAATAAAGTGGCTTTATAAAAGCTATTTTGTTTTTGTCCCTCAATAATTTATGATACTGAGACTCTTTGATAGCGATGCCTTATCCTTTCCTTTGTCGTTTTTATTGGTGGAAGATTCTCCCATTTGTGGCTGGATTTTTTGTAAAAATGTTTTCAAATCAATATCTTCTATACTATCGATGCTTTGTGATTCTCCTGCTAAGCATACATCCTTTTTTTTTTCGACAGAGGCCATTGAGATATCATCTGACATTTCTATGTCAAAATTTTTTAACAAATCTTTCTTAGACTCTTTCATGTATAAGACTAAAATTTTTTCTTTTGATATAACTCCGTTATTCATCTGAAATCTTTGTGATAATCGTTTGAAGGAGCTATTATTTTCCTGCTTGGGAGTTATAGGTATATGCTCCTTATAATCTTTAATAGTATTTTGTATAGAGTCTATAATGCCCTGGCTATGAAGGATACTTTCCTTGTCCTTTGATAATAATTTGTTTCAGAATCTAGTATAAAAGATCCTTAGCAATACTGGAAATCCTTTCGAATTATGAGCCACCTCGATCTAGCATTCCATAATCCATGGTATTGAGAATTCAATGAAGAAATACATAAATGACATTCCTTTGAAGAAGATATTATCTTTTTGCAGCATATAATTTTGGGAGATAGATCTACCCATTCATTATAAAGAACCTTATAACTTTCTGATAAAATGGTAATTGAAGGAGCATATAAAGTCCATCATTGACAGAACTATATAGGAATTTCTTACCCATAAATATGAGGCCAAATTTTTATAAACCAGGAACGTTTCCCATGCTCATTTTCATAAAGAAGGCTTTCATGAAAAGCTTCACTATAATTCCAGTAATTATATTTATCAGAGACTTTATTGCGGATGGATATAATCCTTTTCCTTAATAGTACTCATACCCCATTCTTCCAGAGTTAATATTTTTTTAATAATAATTTTTGAAAAGTTATTAACTTTTCTTGAATTGCTAGGAAAGAAATGTAAAAGTTGAAATTCTACAGACCCCAGAGATGAGAGTATTGTCTCATAATGTATTCTAGACTCATAAGTCAGAGTAGCATATGGTGCTCCATCAAAATATCTGTTCATGATTTTCCATGAATCATTTCTCCATTTGAGATCACTATTTTCTTGGAATATTTATACCTGGCAACCGGTCCGGGTTACCCGGGAAAACCAGCCCATTTCACTCGGACCGGACCGGCCCGGATGTTTTATTTTTTATAATTTTTTTTAATAAATAATATATATAATTCTTGTATATATCGTATATATCTTGTATATATAGTATATATATCGTATATATCATATATATAGTATATATGGTGTATATATAGCCTATTTCGTATATAACGT
>JBDJHY010656499.1:0-16065 GCA_039654485.1 Withania somnifera | reverse complement strand
TCTAACGGCATAATTTAAAATAAATTCCGGACTGGGTCTAAAATAGGACCTAAAATGGGCTTGCAGGGCCCGCTTGCCCAAATCGAAAATAAAATTCACCACGGGGTTCCTAACGCTGTCAGGAACCCATGCCCCAAATTTGAGCTCAAGACGAGCAACGAAAGAGCTTCAAATCAACCTAGAAAGAATTAGATAAATAGGATATCAAGATTCGATATAAACAATAACCACGCTAGAATTCAGATGAGATAGAGACTCTAGGAGCAATATACATACTAATAACGAAGAAATATATGAAAGAAATCAAGTTATGGAAGGATTTCTCCAACCTCAACTCATAGTCATTAATGGAGGAAAATAGGAAAAATAAGGAAGAAGAAGGGAAAGGAACTCACCAAATTTGTGTAAACAACATGAAGAATGTTGATAATCTCTTTCTTGGCCTTTGAATTGAGTTTGGGGAGAGTTTTTTGCTCAAAAACTGGTTGGGATAAAGTGGTTTTATAAAAATAAGAAGTTGGGGTCGTGAAGGGTTTAAATTCTGATTTTTGAAACTTTTATAACTGATCATAATAAGCATCACGTCGTGATCCTTATCATGATCAAATTACAGGTGAAACAGTTGCTCATCATGATAAGCATCACATCGTGATGATAATCATGATGGCCATTCTGCTGTAGATTTTTCAGAAACTTCCAATGGGGACTCAGAATTGAAACGGAGTCTAAATTTGACAAACCCTATATGTTTTTTGAGTGAAAAACATATTTCAAACTCAATGGAATCTATGTAAATTACATATGATGTTGTTTGAGTAAAATACAGCCCCTACCAAGGCTAGAAAGTTTCCAACTTTCCACAAAATGACTCGAAACTACAATGACAAGTCCGAAAATTATGCCAACACCTCACCTAGGCTAAATTCATCATTTCAGAGATGCTGGGAGCGTCAAAATTCCAATCTGACACTCCGAACATCGAATTACCACCCAATCTCAACTTTTAGGCTAAAACTTAAAGAAATTCCACAATTTCGCATAACTTGCAAATGAAACCTCCAAAACACAAACTTAAGGTCAATCTTGATTTTGTTTGGTAATCCGGAGTTGACAAAACTGTCAAAATTAAATTTCGTGCTCGTCTTGAAGGAAAGTAGACTTTAGTCAATGAGTAATTAGTTTAAGGCTCTAAAATAGGGAATTTGAGATATTTCTTGACTAAGTCGCCAGGGATCCGAACTATCGGTCCCAGCAAGTCATAAATGACTTGGGGCAACTGCTGAAATGCTCTTAGATGCAAGATGTTGCGTATATATCATAAATGACCATGAGGGTCATTACACCGATTACCATCCATATTCTCCTTCTGTCTTTTTTTTACTCTGTTTAATGTATTATTATTCACATATATTATTGCACGGATTCAGGGTACATTTTCCTTTATTTCCTGAGATCCTGTTATGTGATTAACTAGAGATACATGTCTACCTGTGATTTGATTCCTATTGAGTAGCTAGCTCCATTGATGTACAAATTGCTTCTATGACCCTATTTAATGTATTCTATTATTCACTATATTTAGTGGGCTCTCGAAGCCTACTGGTATAGGTTGCTTCAACAACTTGTACTCATACTACACTTGCATATGTGCAGATTCAAGTATAGGTGCTCGACTGTGATTACAGATCATTGTTCGTGCAGGCTACATTTTACTTCAGAGATTAAGGGTGAGCTTGGCGTCCGGCTTTACCTGTTTCTCTTCATCATTAGCATTTCTATTTGTTCTTGACTTAAGTACTCCTATTTCGCTTAAGGAATAGGCAACCTCTAAGATAAACCACCCGGTATATGGTGCCCAAACATAACCTATTTGCACTTTAAGCAGAATGTTGATGCAAGTCATTGTACATCTTTTCCTTTGTTGGATGGATATAACACCTTGAACTATGACATTCCTCTAGGATCAACAAAACCAAATCAACCACATTAGGGATGCAAATCCTCCCCTTAATACCCAAAACACCCTATGAGTCTAACACTGCCTCTTTGGTCTCACTTCTCAACACTCTATCATGAATAATATGCAATTTCTCATCCTCAAATTAACTCTCTCTAATCTCCATCAATGAAAATCGCACTTCCAGAAAAACAAGAACTCTCCCATCCTCGAAAATCTGCAATCTCACCATATTGTTGGCTAGACTCTGAACATCTCTAGCAAAATACCTCTCTTCAACAGGAATCGAAACCAAACTACCATTCTAGAAAACTTCATTCTAAAGGCATCGACCACTATATTGGCCTTACTTGGATGATACAAGATCATCATATCATAATCATTCAAGAAATCCAACCACCGACGCTACCTCAAATTTAGATACTTCTGGCTGAAATATATTGAAGACCCCTATGATTGGTGAACACCACTGAACTCTATAGGGATAATGTCACCACAACTTCAACAAAAAGACCACCGCAGCCAAAACCAAATCATGGGTAGGATAATTATTCTCATGCACCTTCAACTGGCTCGAGGCATAAGCCACAACCTTCCCTTTTTGAATCAAGACTCCACCAAACCAACTTTAGAAGCATCATAATTCACAGTAAAACCCTTACCTTCAACATGTAAGGTAAAAATAGGAATCGAAGTCAATAAAGATTTGAGCTTTTAGAATCTCTCCTTTCACTCATTCGACCACTAAATACCAATATTTTTCTAGGTCAACCAAGCTATAGTATAAGAGAAACCATGCACAAATCCCCTATATTACCCCATCTAGCCCCACAAAACTCTGAATATCAATCAATGAAGTTGGCCTTTACCAGTCTCTAACCGCTGAAATCTTGGACTGGTCGACCATAATACCCTGCTTGGACACCATACATCCTAAGAATTCCACTGAACTCAACCAAAACACACACATAGAAAACCTAGCAACAATATCTCCTCTCACAACCTATAAAGAACAATCTTTAAATGTTGAACATAATATACCTCACTCTTGGATTACACCAAAATGTCATCAATGAACACAATCACAAAAGAATAAAGATATGAATGAATACACTATTTATAAACTCTATTAATGCAACCAGGGCATTAATCAGCCCAAATACATCACAACGAACTCATAATGAACAGGCCTCTTCTAAAAAACTGTCTTAGGGATATTTGAGGCCATAATCCTCAATTGATGATACCCCAACCTTGGATAAATCTTAAAGATATTGTATTACCCTGTAACTGGTCAAACAAGTAATCAATCTACAGAAACAGATATTTGTTCTTAATGATCACATTATTCAGCTGACTCTAATCAACGTACATACACATTGATCCATTTTTTTCTCCACAAACAACATCAGCGCACCCTGGAATGACACGCTAGGATGAATAAACTCTTTGCTAAACAAACTATATAATTGATCCTTAAGCTCTCTCAACTCTGTCAAAGTCATACGATAGGGAGTAATGGAAATAGGCTTAGTGTCCGGCTCCAAGTTATCAACAAAATCAATATCCTTATTTGGAGGGACACTAGGGAGGTCAGTTGGAAATACATCCAGGAACTCCTTAGTGAAGGGAACAGACTCTAAGAAAGGAGTGTCAACACTAGAATCTCGAAAAAATGCAAAATAATATAAACATCCCTTCTCAATCAATTGTTGAGCCTGAAGAAATGAAATAACCCTCCGAGGATATAAATGTTTTGTATTCTTTCACTCCACCTTCATAACACTCAGCATACATAATGTAACAATCTTAGCATGGCAATCCAAGATATCATGATAAAGAGAAAACCAATTTATACCTAACAACATATCAAAATCAATCAGATCTAGAAGTATATAGTCCACCCATGAATCATAACCCGACAGAGAAATAATACAAGATTGGTACACCCAATCAACCACTAATAAATCACCCATACGAGTCGACACATGAAGAGCCACAAGCATAGAATAAGATAGATGTCAAAGTAGTAGAAAAATACGTTGATACATAGGATTATGTAGACGCTGGATCAAATAACATGGACGCAAACTTCACAGGCTCTAGTGATGGCACCAACTCCTCTAGTGTCTACTAAGAATATATGCAAATTTAACTTTAACAAAAGAAAACCAAATTTTCCTTAGGACCTTTAAAAAATATGGGGAACCTTTTTCTAGAACAAATACCATCTTCCAAAACCAATGAAATCATTTGATTTTGAATCCAAGCACTCTAACCTAAAATATTGACCCAAGTTAAATCTTTACCTTAAACTTTTATATTATCCTATCAAAATACCTAAACTCACATGAAAAAGCTAAAACTGAAACTGAAGATACTCCTAGACCAATTCTACATTCGAAGGGGATGGACTTGACAAATTTTTAATTCAAGACTCATAAATCTGAATGTTAATAAAATTCAAATATTCCCAACTTGAAGTTTAGAAAGTCAAAGATACTTCAAAATAACACTCTACCCTTTTGACCTCAAACTAACCACAGGAACCGACTCAAAATGGCATGGCGCAACTATGGGGAAAGAAAAAATGGTAAGTTATACTAAAAACAAAAAAATAATCTAGAGGGCCACTACAATAATATATACATCCATGCATTTTCCATCCACGTGACTCCCATTAAATATTGCATTGGCCTGTAATAATCAAACCCCCGGATGAATGGATATAGTCTAATGAAGAGATACACGAAGTCATTATGTGGTGACTTATGCATCCTTATGTAATATTTATCATTCACTAAATCCAACATATACAAGTATCGAGGTATTTATCGGTATCCATCAGCCGGTACACCCCTTACTATTTTTTCTACATGCCCCTTTACATACTATGCTTTCATGTAATCAATGTCAACACTCATGACCTTTTTTCACATCCTTAATAACATCATTTGGTGTATGTTTTCTCTTATGGTTGTTCAACTTTGGAACATTTATTCTAGTTATAATAACTTGTCATGACATGAAAATTTGATCAATCATAGAGCATGTATGCTTGTCGTTGAACTTTTTAACTTTGAGTAGTATTGATTTTTCTACACATGATGTATTAAAGATCAATAGATAAACCTTGCATAAATATTTTAGTAAATAGCTACACGCATGCAGATATACAAAGGTTAGTTGGATAGTTTTCATTTTAATACCTTTATATATCTGACAAATGGAGTCAAATGCAGTTATCATATATTTTACATGATATATAAATAACTAATCACACTGATGTATCAAAAGAAATAAAAATCCAATTGGAGTAAAAAGTAAAGATTTTAAGATATATACGTGAAAACTTAATGTATCAAAAACACAGATACATCAACTTTAATAGTAGAAAATATAAATAGATATGTATATGATACATTTCTTGGTACATATGCAATGTATTAATAAATTTTTAATTGACATTGATCGAACTTAATAACCAGATGATATATCTCATTGATACATTAGTGGATTAATATATCAACACTAAATGTATAACGAACATATATATATTAACTAGTTCTACCAAATGACCCTATCAGAGACTAGATACGTACAAAAATAATGCCAAGAACCAAGTATCTCATAATCAACAACTTTCTCTATTTGATCTTTTTGAAAAAAAAATCGATGATCGATTGCATAATTATGCATCATGGCTACAATTATTTCTTTATGTTTATAAATCTACTTCACGTCCAAAAATTTGTAATTTCAATCACTGATTATGTGTAGATGGTCCATATCAATGGCAGTCAACGCCTCCACAGTATCAACTACTTGAAATTCTTTATTATTTGAATTAATTGCTTCGATACATTTGATAACTCCCGTACCACAGTTAAACATAACTTCATCACTACTTGTGCCGCTAAATTCCATCTCAATTATATCAATACATAGAGTATACTTTGTAAAATTAGCAACATTATCTTTCAATAATTCATAAAGTCTAACTCCTATATTATTATGACCCTCCATTGGTGTTGAGTTACCTTAAATAATGTATCTTATACAAATCCACTACCTTGATTGATCCATATTTAGTTGCATTGCAATTGCTTCGATTAGTTTCTTATACATTGAATTTCCATTAATAAAGATTGCATTAATTCTGAAAGTATCAAAAAGGGTCTCTGTATTCCAAATGCATAAGTGCTTGAGCAACATAGATACATTATCCTTCATGTATTTCCAAGTTTGATACTTTTATATTAGGTGTAGAGAGATAACTTTTGGATAATGAATATAGTAATTGAGTAGACTCTTTGGATACAGGAGTACAAATAAGAATCTAATTGTTTTTGTGTAACACCTCGAAATTTGAGTTAAAGTTTGAACCATTCAACTTATGTTCTTAAGTATGGTTTATATGAATTCACACTTTTTCCTAGGTCATGAAATTATTTCTAAAGTGTGGAAGTAGTTTTTGACGTGATTCTAGGTTATAAGAAACTCCTAGTGCAAAGTTAAGTTCAAGGCATTTCTACCATTGTAATTTTTGTATCATTTTATGCAGGTAAACTTTGAACGATCTTATATACTAATATATGAGGAGTTTTGTGACCCATAACATATAAATGGAAAGGTATCTAAGTCTAGCTTCCAACTCAATAAACTGCACAACAATCAGAAGTATGAGTAAAATGTTTTGAGTTTTTACTAAAGCATCATAGCCAGAATAGTGGGGTGTGGCACCTACCTCATACCCCCATATTAGGGGGAGATGCCCCTCCATCACCTAAAAACTCTAAGGTTATGTCTATCCATAACACTAACCCTTTGGGGAGACTCCCGTCCGTTGTTTTGTTATACAAAGTTGCTTATTACCCCTAGGGGCATTAGGGTAACTTTCCAATCACCTAGATGACTAAACTATGTCATTTTTTGGATTTTTAAAGTAGTATATTACATAAGAATTACTATATTACCTCTACTACCATTATTTTCCCATAATCAAATTACTCAATACATAATCAGAATAGAAGCAAAAGAGAAAAGAAAATAGCATAAGTTTCCTCTCATCTATTAACCTAGGGTTCTTCTTCAAGCACTTCAAGAACCTTCTCAATTCTTCATTTTTTGGTACGTTAAGGCTTCATAAAAGGTATTTGGGACAATTATCGTGGTTATATTTTCATCCATGTGCCCAAAACTCTGAATTTAGGAGTTGATAAATTCCTAGTAATATTCTTAGGGATATTCAATTCGTCTCGTATTTTTATGAAATCCCTCCTAAGTGTTCATACTGTTTATTGAGTACTTTACACGATATTGTGAAATTTATATCATGACTTACATATCCATTGAAATCATAATTATGTTTATGATATTTTTTATTAAAGGAGAGGTTTAGGGAGTCTTTCCAATATAGGGGATATGTTGGGATCTATTTCTATAAGCACAGGGAATGTTGGTTATAGAACCTCCGGAAGGAATTTAAGTGTTAGTTTGAATTAGAGATGACTAAGAAGGTTTTAATATAAGTATCTTGATCTTGTTAAAGCTAATGATATTTGGAGATGATTTGAGTCTTTCTAATATACTGAAATAAGGTGAAGTTCTTTATTATAAATTCCCAGTTTTGCTTAGTTTTTCATGTTCAAGTTGGTGGTTTAGACTCAATATTGCTTTTTTATAACTAAAAGAATTACTGATAAATGGTATGTAAGGTCTCTCATCCACATGGATAATTCAATTTGCTCATCGGCACCTGACCCTAAGATGTGGATCATCCAATGTACATTAGCATTGAGACCAAACTACTTCACAGGAGAATATATAGGGAAATTTGGATGAGATCCAATGTAGATCCAATATTTTATTCACTAGTTGGAGGGACCACCAACCTCTCCTCTCGAAAATCCATACATCTTTTATCAATGAATGGGAAACTATCTTGAGCACAATTTTATATTCAGCCTTAATGGGGAAAAAATGGAGTGCCTAACAACGTATCTTCAATGACCCAGAACTAAGAGATCACCCCTTTCATTCTGGGGTGATGGAAGAATCGTACGATTCGAGCCATTTTTTTGACTCATAATCAAAATGGGAGTAGGTTTGAACAAGTATGTTAAAGTGTATAGGGTTGGTCCAGGTGGGTGTCTTAACATTTAATTTTTTTCGTCTCATCGAAGTTATTTCACAAAGACTTGTCAGGGTAAGTAAGAAAAGAGGGAGAAGGGGCAAGCACACTTAGAGATTGTAGTATAACGGAGAGTTCTATGCTACATTTAGGAAGGATACAGAACTCCTAAAAAAATCAACTGAATATATCTTAATTGGTTGGACTGTAGGTGCGATGATTTACTTCATGGGTGAGGTCTCAAGTTCAAGACCAGGATGGATCAACTGCACCAGGGAAAAGAATAAAAGGAGCATCTGACTACTTCATGCATGCTCTACTTGGCTCGGGGGATATAGCTCAGTTGGTAGAGCACCACTCTTCAATTTGGTTGTTTCAACTATGGGTCGGATGTATATTTTCTAGGTAGTAGTGATAGTATCTTGTACCTGAATAGGTGGCTCACTTTTTCTATGTAATAAGGAAGAGGAATGAAACGTTCCGTAACGAAATGATTCTGTGTGAAAGCAGAAGTATATAAAGAATATTCTCTTCTATTTGTGTCAATGACTTAGCAAGGATTATCCTTCCTCTTTTACAGATAGACATTAGATTTCCTCAAGGCTGAAGAGACTAGTTTTATCCTGAGAGAGAATGAAATATGAAGTCTCTTTTTTGAACAAAACTAAAAATTACCGTAATGAACTATTCAAAGTCCGGCCTTTCTTGCAATGGATTATAGATCGAGCGGTTCGGCAAGAGCATAGGAGGTTGATTATCAAACGTTGTGCTTCATAAAACATGGAAGAAGAAATTTTAGTTTTAAGTGAGTAAAAATCCATGGCACAAGAGAAAAAACTAGATCTTAAGCCTTCTTACATGCCTATTAATGGATATCTAGTTCCAGAAAGTGGTTGATAATGAACTACTCTATTTCACTCTCACCTTATCGCCCTTACTCTCCCTCCCTTACTACTAATACCACCTATACCTCTTCCTTAGACATTGGTGATCAATAAAATTTTAGCAATATAATAGCTTTGTTGGGCTATCAAGTTAGTCCCCCTATAAATGTAAAGGTGTCGACTCCACAGAGAGAGATAAAGGAGTGATTTTCAACCACATAGACCATCCTTTGAACACTCCAATTCAAGTCCTCCCCTCGGACCTGATGTTAGGCTTATGGTTTTGCACTGGTCATTTCAGTAGGTTTAAGTAAATACCAAGGCTTTGGGCCCCTACACGGGACTTGGGAACCCAACTCCTACCAATGCTCACCCAGGGTAGTAATCCTTTCTATGAGTGAATTAAACCCGTGGTTGGAATCTCACTTAAAGAGACTCGATAAGATATTTTGTTCTATATCTTGTTCGATTTTGATCAGCAGTAGTGGTTTTACTCTAGTTATGAGTTCACACTTTATGATGAATCTTAAAGTTTATCTTTAAATAGCTTAATGTTTTGAGACACATTTATTTCTTTAATATGAGGTGTCAACATCATAGTGCTAAGTATATAGTATGTCAGGATGATAATGGTTAGTCATCTTGTGTTAGCATAGTAGAGGGTTGAATTTACTAATAAATAACATTATTGCGAATTATTGCTTCTCTATGTTGAGAGTCAGGGTCAGAGTTCTTCATGCACTGCATAGCTGAGTTCATGATTTATATATTACTGTTGAGAATATTGATATTACTTGTTCATTTTGCCTTCTTTCATATTCAGTATATTCAATATATTGATCGCATTCTTTTGTGTTGCATATCTTTCACACATGTAGATCTTACCAGCCGTCCGGAAGATTAAGGTTGACAAATCCACATTCTGAGAGTTGAAGATTTGGTGAGTCCTTACTTTTTTCGAGGTCCCATAAAGTTGGATTTTTATTTAAACTTGTAGTTTGAGTAGAGTTGTAGCTTTATTTTTGTTCATTTATTTCTTGTTTGGAAACTATGTAATAATATTATGCTCAAAGTCACATGATTTTCATATAAACTCTTTCAGATAGTTATGTATTAAATATTAGATTTGAGTTTTCATCATTCTTTTATTTATGTCTATTGATTGATATGAGATGTTCTACTACATTATCATAGTTATAGTAAGTTAATGCTTCCACCAAATATGAGAAATAGAGTTATGCATGAGCAAAGGGTACTCTCGGGTTCACTCTATGGTTACTAATGCCTTGTCACTTCCAGTGGGTAATTCCGAGTCTTGACATATTTGAAAATTGAAGGACTCATTAATCAGACAAGTCATCTAATTCCTATTTCTAAGTGATATTCTGTTACTTTCCTTATTTTCAGCCGTTTAATCTTGGTAATGTATTGTCATACCTTGATCTCACCCCTAGACACGACAAGGCATCCATAGCCACTGAGTGGCCCCAGAAGAACCCTTGGCTCATGCATAACTCTATTCGCTCACACTCACGGGAAGCAATGTCTAAAAAATAAATAAAATAATAATTAAATAATGGGAACCTCTCAAGAATAAAAGACATATTAATGAATAATTATAGAAACTCCAATCTCGAGTCTACTAAATACTCAAGTTTAAAAACCACTACAAACTCGACTACTGGACTGCTAGAACAAATCTCTAGCTAGCCTCAAAATAATGAATAAAATAACTCTTTATATCTTATAGATAAAGGATAAATGAACTCTAATACTCAGGCCCTCAAATCAATGAGGACTCACTACTTCTTCTTCAACTGGAAATGTAAATCAAGTCAACCTTAAGCGTTCAGACTTCTTAACAGATCTTCATAGCTTAAAACATGTAGCACAGAGTATGCGGTTAGTACATGGAATATACTGAAAATGTAGGAAGTAATAATAGAAGGCTAAAGCAATAATGTTACATCAGGTCTATGTAATGCATGAACAAGTAATATCAAGTTCAACTTTCAAAACTCAACTCAGATAAGCAATAATTTACAATTTAAAAAAAAATCAGTTTAAAAGTTTCAACTTTCAAGAGTATAAAATAAATTCAATTAAATCATGCAAACTCGTAGTTTTTAACAAAAGAAATATAAACTTTAGTTAAAAACGTTCTTTCAGCTTTATGTACTACAGGCCGACAATCAAAATTATTTGGGAGTTTTTGTAACAAACATACTTTGTGTCTAAGCAATGAATTCCAATATATTACCACATGTAAAAGGTCCCACATACCTTGTCGGAGTATGGGCACACGCTTACACTAGTGAATCCACTAAGTCTCTACAAAAGCCACATATTGAGCCATAATATCATCCTACTCTTGGCAATGCAGGTTTTGGGTATAGGGCCTCGTGCCCACCTTTTAGGTGCTAATAATCTTCTAAAAAATAATGATACATCAACATTCAACTTTCTTGACAAGTGGAACACCTTCGATGGAACCGGCTATCCTAACTTTCAATTAAGCCACATTGAGTAACACTCTGTCAATTTGACTCTTCATAAATATTCCAACTCTCAACTAGTTTTCAAGTATAAAATCATTATTGAAAATATCAACACTCTCACTAGGGCATAATTAGACAAAACATTCATTTTCAAATTCTTTATACTTAGGCTTAAAAGCATGTAAAAGGTCAAGTAATTCATGACACGTCAATACTCAATTCAAGTTTAAAATTTTACCTTAAAAACATTCTTAATTTATGCATTATGTTTTTTCTTCATCTTCCATCAAACCTTTCATAATCATACCTTTGCAACTCAAGAGGACTATGTAGCTTCATCAGATACCTTCCTACTTACCAAATTTTAGATAACATTATAAAGGATCGTGCAACAATGGGAAATCTTAAAATATAATATGATTAGACAACCCTCAACATACTTCTACAATTTCCAATCCTTTAGAAAAAAAAGGGTTTACGCACAAGGATGAAAGAGTTTCTTATTCATTAGCCCATATACCAGATTTGGAGTGCTTACTACACATGGAATTAATAAATTATGGTTGATCCTGCACCTTGGAGAGAAAAACTAACCTTTTCTTCTCGAGAGAAAAGCTTCTAAGAAAATTTGTCCTATGTATGAATGACTAACAAACAGGGAATTAAAGAGCTTTAAGTATTTATAATAACCCTTTTTAAGCCAAAATGACATGGGATTTGTCTAAAAAGAGTTGGTAAATAACATAATTTCCCTTATAGAGATATAACTGAAAAGTTTTCATGGAGCATCACGAGTCAACCTACAACTCGTGGGTTGGAGTCACGACTCGTGACTCCACTCGTGGTGTTCTGGATCACAATTTAAAGTTTTAGGATCCATCTTCAATGAATTGACAATATGATTTATAAACACCTTCTATGACTCGTGTGTCCTCTCGTGAGGATCCACGATAGAATTTGATAAACTGACATCATTCAAGTCACAAGTGGGAGTCACGAATCATAATTCAATCCCATAACTCGTGAAACCAACTCATGGGCTGAAAAATGAAAATTTAGGTTTCTGGATCTCTGCACCAAGATCCAAAAAATAACTCGTGGTGGACTCCTATGAGTCGTAATATGACACATGGGACCCTGAGAAGAAAATTTTAGTTTTTTTCTGAGTTCAAATTCTAAGTTTCTAGACTAATCCAAGTATGGAATATTATTATATATCGCCCTTGAGATTATTCATGCTCGAATGAAGAACAATCTTTATGGAATGATTTGACCCCTAATATGGACCAAGCAAAGGGGAAATAGACTATAAAGTTGATAGAAGGGTTGTGAAATCTACTTAGGACATCATAATAACCTACCAGTGATGATTAAGCTACTACTCAACAAACTGACATGTATACCACTCTTTCTTACTTCAATACCATGAACTCATCAAATAATGCACAAATATACTTAATAGGACTCATGCAATGCTACAATGCTATATGATACAGACATCAGACACTCGAAAGAAAAGATGAATAGAGAGTATATTACCTCAGAATGAAGTGGAACTGGAAGAAAACTAGTTTGGTAATCTACTCATCATATATGTCTCTGCTTCCCATATAGCTCATTCAACTGACTGGTTCTGTCATAAAACCTTAACTGATATTATCTCTTTATTTCTCTATCTGTGACCTATCGGTTTATAATCTAAATGGGAACCTCCTCATAGGTCAATATGTCATGAATAATGATACTCTTGACAGGCACTACCAAAGATGGATCACTCATGCACCTCCTCGGTATATATACATGGAAAAAAGGATAAACTATTTTATCTCTTCTAGAAGTTATAACTCATAGGTGATACTACCAACTCTCCTTACTATATGATACAACCCAATGTAACACGAACTAAGATTCCCTTCCTTACAAAACCTCATGACTTATTTCATTGGATACACTTTCAGAAATATCCAGTCACCCTCCTCAAACTCTAAGTCTTTTCTTCTTACATCTTTCATAGGATTTTTGTCTTCTTTGAGATGCCTTCAGCCTCTCTCGGATAATATGAACCTTCCGCATTACATCATGAAAAATATATGATCATACCTTTTCTATCTCACCTACTTTGAACCATCCCATTGGAGATCTATATATACTCCAATACAAATCCTCAAATGAGGCCATATGGATACAAGAGTGTTAGTTGTTATTGTATGCAAACTCTATTAAAGGCAAGTGATCAACTCAATTACCCTTGAATTCTATTGCATACGCCCTCATCATATTCTTCAATGTCAGAATGGTCCTCTCAGCCTGACCATCTATTTGCGGGTGAAATGTTGTACTGAGGTGAACCTAGGAACCAAGATCTCTCAAAATTGATAACGAAAACAACAAAGTGAACTACTTACCTTGTTTTGAAATAATGGTCAAAGGAACCCTATACATTTAAACAATCTTCTGGAAGTAAATTATCTTATATTACTCTGTTGAATAGCTGGTGTGAACAGAAAAGAAGTGGGTTGATTTAGTCATTTCGTTCATGATCATACATATAAAATCATGTCTCTAGGCTAGGGGAAGACTAGTGATAACATTAATTACTTCCTACTTCCATGTCAGGATACTAAAACTCTGCAACTCTCCTGCTGGACTCTGATGCTCTACTTTCGCATGCTGACCGTTAAAATACCTAACCATATCATCAACTATATACTTCTTCATCATATTACACCAACACACTTCCCTCAAATCTCTATACATCTTCATAGCCCCAAGGTGAATACAATACCTGGAAAATATGAGCCTCAAATAACTTATCTCTTAACCCATCAACATCTAGCACACAAAGCCAATCCTAATAATAGAGAACACCATCTCACCGTTGGGAGAAAACCTGAACATTTTATTTCAAAACTATAGTCTTTAGCTAAACTACGACCGGATCACTATCTTGCTTCTCCTTCACCTCAAAAACTAGAGATGATTCGAAAGTATTTTTCACTAATATAACCACATCTACGTTACTAATCAATCTAACTCCAAGTTGTGCAAGTCTATGCACCTCTTCCGATAACTTTCTCTTACACTCATTAACATGCAATAAACTGCCCAAAGATAACTGACTAAGGGCATCAGCCACTATATTGTCCTTGCCCGAATGATACATGACATTCATATCATAGTCTTTCAGCAACTCTAACTATCTCCTCTGACGAAGATTCAGATCTTTCTAATCAAACACATACTGAAGACTCTTGTAGTCAATAAACACATCTTTATGTACTATATACAAATAATGCCTCCAAATATTTAGATCAAATACCATAGTTACCAGTTCAAGATCATGAGTGGATAGGTCTTCTCATTAACCTTAAGATGTCTAGAATCCTATGCAACCACCTTATCATGATACATCAACACACTACCTAAATCGACTTGGGAAGCATCACAATTCAAAATAAGTCCCTTAGAACCCTTAAGAAAAGTCAATACTGCAACTAAAGTCAACTTAGTTTCCAAGTTCGAAAAACTTTTCTCACAAATATTAGACCACTCAAACGTCACCTTCTTTAGAGTCAATTGGGTCAAAGGAGAGTCTATAGAAGAAAATCCTAGGACAAACCTATTGTAGTGCCCAACAAGAAGAAGAAATCTATGAATATCTGACTGGAAGGTGGATAGGGGCCAATTTTTTACAGCATCAATTTTATACAAATGCACTCGAATACCCTCATTAGAAATGATATGATCCAATTAGACGATTAACTGAAGCAAAACTCGCACTTAAAGAACTTGGCATAAATATAATGCTCTCTAAGAGTTTGAAGAACAACACTAAGATGGTTAGTATGCCCCCCCTCGCTTCTGGAGTAAACCAAAATATCATCAATGAAGGCAATCACAAACAGGTCAAAGTATTGCTTGAATGCCTTGTTCATGAGGTCCATGAAAGCTGCAGAAGCATTAATCAAACCAAGATACATGATCAATAATTCAAAATGGACATAACAGTTGCGATATCTACCTCTCTAACCTTAAGCTGGTAGTAGCCAAAATGAAGATTAATCTTCAAAAAGTTTATAGAGCCTTGAGGCTAATCGAACTAGTCAACAATCCTCGGGATAGGATATTTATTCATGATTGTGAGTTTGTTCAGCTGTCTATAATCCATACACTTTCAGAGAGAACCATCCTTCTTTTGCATGAACAAGATAAGAGCACTCTAAGGAGACACACTAGGACGAATAAACTCCTTGCCTAGGAGGTCTTCTAACTAATCCTTCTGACTCTCTAACATCAGCATGTGCCATTCTATATGGCGTAATAGGAATAGGTTGAGTACCTAGAATGAGGTCTATTCCAAAGTCTATCTCTCCATCGAAGGGAGTCCAAGTAAATCCTCAGGAAACACCTCCAAGAACTCATTGACTGCAGGAACTAACTGCATTTCGAATTACTAGCCTAGGCTCTAATACAGCCTGATGAGATTCGGTTACGAATCACAACATAAGATTGAGGAAGAAAGAAACAAAACAAAAGATATGCGGAAACTTAAACAATTTATCAGTTTATGGGCAACAAGGGACTTTTATACCC
>JBDJHY010656285.1:0-16066 GCA_039654485.1 Withania somnifera | reverse complement strand
ACTTGTATCATCTTTTTTACAAGACAGTCATTATGTATTTCTGATGCAAGCCTAGTGACATTCTTAGGTCTTTGTGAATACTTTAATACAAATTGCTTCAAAATATAGTATAGAATTTTGATCAATTTAATGAATATCAACCTTTCATAAAAAAACTTTGAGAACTCTTTATTATTGTCATTCATCAAAACATAGACACTAATGTCATGATCATGAAAGCATATTAGAACTAGAAGGGAAATTTTAATGCATAAATTTATAAAGTTTTCAAGTTAAAGATCTTTAAAAATAAATTGGGTATTGAAGTTTCATTAATTTTCTTAGATTTTACATTGTACTTAAACCTAATTGTGGATGATGTCTAAATGGAGAGTTTTTGTCTAGTTATGGATGATGTCTAAATATGGATGATGTCTAGGAAGTGTCAAATTGATGTCTTTTAATAAAATGTTACCCACTGTGGTTTTAATATAATGTTTGGGCTAGTTTGTTCCATTGAGGGCTCCACTAGTCTAGAGCATTGAAGATATAGTTTGGCATGTGGTTCCATTGAGGGTGTTATACTAAGTCAAGAGAGTAGATTTTTTATTGTTGATGTGTCATTATTTTATTAGAGGAGTATTAGCACCGAGAGGATAGGAACGAGGCCCTTATACCCAAAACCTACATTGCCTAACATAGGTGTTTTATTATTGCCGCTGCATGCCTTTTTCGAAATCTTAGTGGAGCCACTAGGAAAAGTTGAGAGCCCTTACCGTAGAATGGTTTTTGATCCCCACCACATAGGGTAATATGTTGTCCTCTGTTGCTTGTATCTTGGAGTGTGTTGATTATAGAAACTTTTGAATCAAGATAAGTTTCTGTTTGGAGTAAAGAAAGTGAAATAAGTTTCTTAACTAAAGTTTATACTTTGTTTGTTAAAAACCGATTAGTCTACATGATTTTTTCAAGTTTATTTTGTACTCTTGAAAATTGTGCTTTTGAGCTAGTATTGTTTAAATTGCATATTATTTCTTAATTGAGTCGAGTTTTAGAAATTGAGCTATTATCATTGTTCACGCACTGCATATCGATTTCACACCATGTAGATCCTACAAGCCATTTGGACGTTTGAGGTTTTAGAGTTACATTTCTTAAAAGATGACGATTTGGTAAGTACTAATTGATTCGAGGGTAGAGCTATGCTATTTTATTCTTTATTTAGAATTGATGCTTTAGAATTATTTTATTTAATTTTAAGACTAGCAAGAGATCTTGTTCATAGCAGTTGAAATCTAGCTAACTTATAGTGACTTTCAGACATGAGTATTGAGTGGACTTTAGAGTTGTGTTTATATATTTATTTAATTATCATGGTCGACTCTTGTGAGATTTCCACTACTTCATACTATTGTTCATAATGCTTCCATTAAGTATGAGTGAATAGATCTATGCATGAGCTAACAGTTGAGGGTTTTGTGCCTCCTTGGGGGTGAGCTCGGGGCGTGAATAACTTGGTAATAGAGCAATAGGTTCAAGTGTACTAGGATGTATAAAATCTAGTGCTCGATAGATTCTATATTAAGGGTACGAATGCAGCATACTGATAACTGAGAGGCAACCAAGCATTTAAGGAATTTCCCTTTGTTCATGTTCTATTTTGTTCTTTGGAGTTTGAGTCAGAGATCTTTTCACACTCATGCTTTACACATTTCATACCATTCCTTTATGATGATAAACAACATGACAAGCTAGACATGAGAATTATCCTGAGCTAGTTCCTCTACTTCCAGAGCCTCAACAACCGGAAAATATTACCAGAATATAGTTCAAAAATACAATCCATCTTTTGGATCTGACAGTGGACGGACAGGGTCAACAATAGGTTTGAATTCCAGTGGTTTAGCTAGCAGCTCCTGATGCTTCTGTTTCAAGAGTAAGGAAGTTTTTGAGAATGAATTCTAAAGTTTCTTTATTTGAAAGTTTGAGAAGATCTAGAGATCTTAATTAATGAGGTTCACCATAAAAGTGATATTATGAGATCTTTGGATATAGACAGGGTTGACTTGACAACTCATAAGGTGAAATATATTTCTAGGTCTTGGTCTTATTAATGGAGGAAGAACAGAGTGGTTGGTGCAACTCCTTCTTCATGGGATGAGTTCAAGGAGGGGTCTCTAGGTAGGTTTGTTTCATGAGAAAAGAAACAAAAGATGATGAGAAAGTGTCTCAGTTTGGAGTAGGTCTCCATATTTGTGGTAGGGTTTGTTATGAAGTTTAAAAAGATTTCAAGTTATGCTCTAGAAATAGTTGTGGAAATGTGGAATAGGATGGATATGTTTGTTTCTAACCTTTCCCCTTAGTTGATTAGGGAAGGTGGGGTGGCTATCTTAAACATTTAGATGGACATCGGCAGATTGATGCTCAATATTGAGGAGATCGAGACTAGAAAATCTTTATTTAAACAGCCTAAGTATGGTGGTGGTTTCAAAAAACAATAGAAACAGTGTTCTAAGGGACCATCCCCTTAATCTTTGAATGCTCATTCACAGAATTTTAGTCCTATAAAGTAGAATCGCATAGTCCATCTCAATCCACTTCTTAGAGTAGTGTTACCATGTTTGTAAAGTGTGGTAGGAACCATTCGAGTTAGTGGCGAGTTTGTCAAAATGGGTATTTTGGTTGCTAGTTTGGTAACAACATTTGAGAGTATCCTTCTAGGAGCTATTTTGGGTTTGGAAAGCCAGGCCATAGGAAGAGATATTTTATGTTTGGTAGATAGAGTGGTGGTCATGGTAAGATTAATCTTTTAGAACCATGCCCACATCAATAGGGCACTTTTTCTACTACCAATGGCGGTCAACGCCAAAACCTCTTATATAAGGGTCTATGTAGCATCAGGAGCATTCAGTTATGTTGTGATAGGTGAAGATAGTGTATGATATTGATGTGTATCCTTTGTAATACCTTAGAGATACCCTATATTTTATCTCTCTCTATGCCCCTAGATAGTTTGGAGTGAGTCTTGAGTGTTTATCTGAGTCTTTCTCTGTGTCTACACCTGTTGAATATTCTTTTTTAACCAAGAGAATTACTCGGTAGGTTGATTCATGTTATCTTCTTGAGTTAGATATGGTAGATTTTAGTGTTATTCTTTTCATGGATTTTCTCTATTCATATCATGCTATTATTGACGTAGGAGTAAAGTTGTGCACTTCTAGTTTCCTGATGAGTCTACTCTTGTGTTGGAGCATAGTGTACCTACCTATGGTAAATTCATTTCCTATATAAAGGTGAGAAATATTATTTATAAGGGGTGTATCTATCACTTAGTTTTAGTTAAGGACTCTAAGTTTGAGATTCCTGATATCTAGTCATTCCTTATGGTTGGAGTGTCTGTCGATTTGTTTTTCTAAGAGATACTCGGGATCCCTCTTGATAGAGAGATAGACTTCAGAATAGACCTTATTCTAGGAAGTCAACCTGCTCATATTCCACCATATAAGATGGAACCTGTCAAGGTTAGGAAGTTGATGGATCAGTTAGTAGACCTCCTAGACAAGGGTTTATTCATCCCAATGTAACTACTCAAGGTGCCCTTTTCTTGTTCATAAAAAATAATAATGGTTCCCTCCATATGTGTATTGATTACTGTCAGCTAAAAAAAGTCACAATCAAGATTAAATATGCTATTTTGAGGATTGATGACTTGTCTAATTAGCTCAACATGCTAGCTACTTTTCAAAGTATAATACTTATTCTGGATATCACTGGCTTAGGTTCAAAGGGATAGATATTAATAAGACTGCTTTCAGAACTTGTTATAGCCATTTCAAGTTTGTGGTTATGTTTTTCAATTTGACTAATGCTTCTGCAACTTTCATGGACCACATGAGAAGGGTATTTAAGAAATAATTGGTCTAGGTTGTCGTTATTGACAATATTCTATTTTAGAACAAAGGTGAGAAGGATCACGCAGACCATCTTCGAGGTGTTCTTCAGATTCTTAGAGGATGTTGGTTTTATGCTAAATTCTCTAAGTATGATTTTGGGCTTTAGCCAGTTTCGTTGTTGGGCCATATAATTTCCAGTAAGGGTATTTGAGTGAATTCTAAGAATATTAATGCTATCAGAAATTTCTCTAGACAAACTTCCCCTTATGATATTGGTAGTTTTTTGGGTCTAACTAGGTATTATCGTAAGTTTTTCCATGGATTTTCTTACATAGATGATCTTTTGACCCGGTTGACTTAGGAGAAAGTGAAGTTTGAGTTGTATGATATTTTTGAGAAGAGTTTCTAGTAGTTGAACATGAGGTTGACTTTATCTCTAGTTTTGACCTTGACTGAGGGTTCTGAGGGTTTTGTGGTGTATTATGATGCTTTCTTGATTGGTTTGGGTTGTGCGATGCAACTTGGTAAGATGGTAGCATATTCTCCTAGATAACTCAAAATTCATGAGAGGAATTATCCCACTCATGATCATGAGCTGGTTGTTTTATTTTTTTATTAGAAGATTGGAGGCACTACTTGTATGGAGTGCATGTAGATGTCTTCACGGACCATAGAGTCTTCAATATCTATTTAAGCAAAAAGATTTAAATATTCATCATAGAACATGGTTAGAGTTGCTAAAAAACTTGATATATGTGTGATGTATCATCTGACAAGGCCAATGTAGTGGCTAATGCCCTTAGTCGACAATAATTCGGTAGTTTTTCACATGTTGATGAGGGTAAGAGAGAGTTGGCTAGATAGTTTCATAGACTTACACACCTTGTGGTGAGGATAGGGGTATGCATCATGACCTGTAAAATCGAGTTATGATGACATCTACATTTAACCTATAGACAATCCTAACCCAGCGCAGAGCAAGTGGCGGCGGGCCAGTACCAAGTACCTAAGAGAAAAATCAGAGAGAAGATAAAGAGAAAGGATATAATAGAACATAAAAATACACGATTAAGCATGACTACCCAGAACTTGGTATTTTGGATGTAGAGAATCTATATACAGAAGGTACAAAATACAACCCACAATAGGGAAAAACTAAAAAGGAGTTATCTAGGCTCTAAGTGGAACAGATGTAGAGACAGAAGGAAGATCGGCTAGTACGAATGCCAGCTGCTCATTGGACCTCCTAAACTTCACCAAGCTAGTCTACATGATCATGTTCATCATGATAAATCATACTCAAACCTATATCTAGAAAAGATGCAAAAGTGTAGAAATAATAGGGCGACTGGGAAAAAGTAAGTATAAGTAAGGTAAAGGCGACAAAAAGTAACTAAGGCACCAACATATAGTACACAATAGGAAGAGAAGCTAAAGCAATAATATGTTGGTGCAATGCAAGGTCAGCTATCAGTACATTCAGTATTGGGTAACAGGTGTAAAGGAAAGCAACTAGCAAGGTATAACATAGACTTGGGTCACAAGCAGATCATGACCAAACATGACATGTAACTCAAGCTCCAACGTAGCCAATATAAGCAAAGACCAAATAAAATAAGAATAACACTGAGAATGTAACCACTAAATGTAACAGTAACTACAACAATAGAAGCAGTCAACAACACTAAAGAATAGAAAACTGGCCTAGCTAGAAACAATCATATACACATATAATTATCCTGACGGAACTTCCCCCATAAGTCCTGAAGTGTACAAGCCACCATGTAGAGATAAAATGCAAAGAGGTTCTAAAAAGTAAATAAATACCAACATACTCCCCCTCTGGGATACTCCTGAACAAAGAGGGACCCATGTAGGACTTAAACTGGATGCTGGAAAGGTAAATAAGTATCAGTATGCTCCCTCTCTAGGATATTCCCAAATCAAGAGGGAACCATGGAGGAATCAAATTTCATGTTGGAAAGCTAAATGAGGGTCGGCACGCTCCCTCTTTGGGATATCCTCGAATAAAGAGAGACACATGGAAGCTTCCTAGTATAATTACCCAACCTACCCCAGTATACCCCTCCCCTGGCAATACAACACACCCTAAGCATGGTAGCCTAGTTTAAAGGGTCTGTGGAGGGATCCAATCCCACATACAAAATCCCTGTAAAAAGCCAAAAGTGTCTCAGTCATCAGGGTCGAATCTCGGGCTCAACCCGTATATCATATGTTAGTGGAAACTTCAAGCTAATCATGTAGGAAGAAATTCATAAATCAGTAAAAACCAATTGTATTTATGTAGGAGACTTAAAGAAATCGTGGTGATAGTGATAAACAACCTCAAATGGTGTGAGAAAATAACTCCCTACTGCTCATGAGTGCATTCGTTGAAGATATAAGTATATATATGGAATCTATTTCTAGTTATTACTTCTTCAAAATCAATTTACCTTTAAAATATTTAATGCATGCTCGCTAAACAAAACTAATCAATAGGCTAAACTTGTCTAAGGCTGCTAACTGGAATTTAGAGGATGGAAACTAAGACCTAGTCACAAGGTATATCCTCTCCTAGCCCAACCATGGTCCTAATCCATGAGTAACGATGTCACAACCTCCTAAAGGGAACCCTTTATAGGACAAGCACACACCCATATAGGAGAAAACAAGGAGCTTTCATAGCTCATCAAAATATATCTCACTCCCAAGCTCATACCAGACTAGAGAAAAATATCATCATATAGGGTTGCTGACTACCTACTAAAGCTGTATCCGGATCGGTACCATATTGTCGTATAGGGTTGATAATGACCCTGGAAAGCCATATTCGGCTAGGTACAACATCATCATATAGGGCTTCTAACTATCTAGAAAAGCCGCACCTTGCTACGTATGGACCAGAGGGCCATACCATCCCTATTCACACACAACATCTCAAGTAACACACAGAATACCTATCCTACCTAGATCATCTACGAAGCCACCAACCTATATCAGGGGATAAAAACTAAGATCAAACCACTAGTATAATTCCCCCCCCCCAGCCTGATTATGTTCCATAGTTGACGTATAAAAATATGCACCAAAGGTTTTACGCCTCCCCCAGCCACATCATTATAATAGCCCTCAGGGCTATTTCTTTGATTTCCCCTGATTTCTATATATTATCGAAACTTCCCTAAGTCATTTATGACTTGTCGGGGTCGATAGGTGTGATCCCTGGTAGTTTTATAGGTTAAATTTCTTTGTAACTATAGATTTTTGTGTCTTACTCAGCATATACGACCTCAAATACTCTTTTTATTGATTCCATTGAGTCTAGAATATCGAATACATAATATATGGAGTTTAGAGAATTACTCAAGTTTTCTTTATTTTTCATCAAATAGTTTTATTTTTTCTCTATTTTCCAGTCAATATAGATTATCTTTGAAGAGGTTTAATTAAATTCTACTCTGTAGATAATGCATTATGGTGGTTCTACTATCATTTATATTGGGAATTCTTTATTTACTTATGATATAAACTTTTTGGGCTTATAACTTCTTATTCTACCATTAAATTTAGCTCTATGGTTTACCGTGTGATATACGAGCTATGCTATACGTATTGGTATAACTAGTTTCCTTTTCTTAGCTGTAAGGGTTGTGAACCCAATTTTAGCAGGGATTTTAACCCCAATATTTATATATTACAATGGGTCTTTTTTACTTGAATTGACACGTGGTTTATGTTTTTGCTAGTGTTATGTGACTTAAGCTTCGTACATGATTTTGGACATTAGGCAAATGCTTCTCGAGGAAATCACTAGATTCTAGGTAGTCTATGATCTATTTTTTCAAACTAGGTTTTAGCATAGTATAGGTATGGTAAAGTTCCATATCGGGGCTGAGGTAACTAGTGGGGCCCCAATATTCTCATTCTTTCGGCCTATGGCCTACTTAGCTGGCTTGTAGCTTAACTACTTACCCTAGGTCTATATCGCCCTACCTGCATGTCTCACACTGACTCTGGACCATAATATGACTAAGGGAAGAGTAACATCTTTGATGCATATCATTATACATAGACTCTGGATCGTAGTGAGATTTTGGAGGGGATTAAACTAGTGACCTGAGCTTAGCATCTATCCTCCAGTGTAGGCTGGTGGCTTTAGAACCGATCTAGGTAGACTGATTATTTGTGTTTTACCTAAACTATTGTGTTTAGTTAGGGCAATTGTGGATTCCTTTTAGGTCCATAGATAGCTGGATGCGGCCTTGTTAGCTTGTTAGTATCAGTATGTGGTTACCTCGTACCCAGTCGAGAATGGTATGACTATGCTATAGAGTTAGTAGCCCTATGTGATAACATTTTTCCCTAGTCTAGTATGAGACTAGGAGTGAGTGGTATTGGTCTGAGCTTTGGTAGCTCCGCATTTTTCCAATATATTGCAGGTACTTAACCCTTAACAGGTGCCCTTTGGGAAACTGTGGCATCTGGGATGTGGTTAGTCGTGGTTTATGATCATGGATGGGCTAGGGGATCCAGTTAGCATATTAATTGTTTGTGTGTTCAGAGCATGCATTAAATATTTTAAAGGGGTAACCAGATTTTCGACAGTTATACCATAAATTTATTTCTTCTATATATCATACTTTCTAGGGCTCCACTCATGAGTTGTATGAAGATATTTTCTATAATCACTTGAGGCTATTTTCTCACTATCCTCGTGATTTTTGGATAGTCTTTCTCAAATTTAGATTTCTACCTATATCGCTAGACATGAGTTTTTATTGAGATATGATACACAATCTAAGCCTGAGATTTGTCCCTTTTGGCCCTGATGAGTATGATATTGGATGCCTTTTTAGAAGGATTTTGTACGCAAGATTGGATCCCTCCACGGATCCTCCAAACTAGGTTGCCATACCTGGGGTATGTTGTGTTGTCGGGGGAGGTGTATGTGGGGTAGGTTGGGCAAGTAAACAAGATAGCTTTAGTGGGTTCTCTTGATTGATTCATGTACCGGGTAGGGTGCGTACAGGCACTTTTATCCATTTTAGCACCCCTTTGCATTACATCCTTATATGTTGATTTTACCTTTTGAGAGTTACGGGGGAAGTACCATTTCGGTTATTCTGTTCCTTAATTGTCCTACCAATAAAATAGGGTACCGGTCGGGTTTGTTTTCTAGTATATCTTGTTCGTTTCTCTTTTGTCTCTAATAGGTATCATTTTTGCACTTGTTGTATTTGCTGCTAATTTAATATATTTATGGTTTGGTATTCACTTGATGATCCTTCCTTGTGTTTGTTACGTTGGAGCTCCAGGTAAGCATGATGTTTGGTCATGATCTTCTCGTAACTCGAGTCTATATGTTGCACTTCATAGTGGCTTTTCTTTATTCTTTTTAGTCGGTACTGTACCCACTGACAGCAGACCATTTCTTGTATTCTTTAGTTATTATTATAGTTACTTTTCTGTCGAACGTTTTGTGTCAATATGTTATTTTCTTTTGATTTTGCTTTACCTTGCCTATGCTTACTTTTTCCTGATCTTCTGATGATGCCTACTGGGTACATATTATTTTTGTACTCATGTTACACTTTTGCATCTTTTCCCTGATGCAGGTCTTAGTATGAGTCATCAGGATAGATATGATTGTGCAGACTAGCTTGGTGCTATTTAGGAGATATGGTGAGAAGTTTGCATTCATGGTGGAAAATCTTCCTTTTGCCTTTATAGTTGTTCCACTTGGATTCAAGATAGTCATTTTGTAGTTTTCCCTATTGTGGGTTGTATTTTATACCTTTTCATATATAGATGCTCTACATCCACGAAACCAGGTTCTAAGGAATCATGTTTAGTTGGGTGTTTTTGTGTTCTACTTCTACTTCTACTTCTTCTCTTCATTTCCTTTACCTTTTCTTTGGGATTCTGGGTATTAGACTTATCTACACGTAAAATATAGACGCTATCTCAACTTGATTTACGGGTCATGATAGAGTGGTATTAGAGATATAGGTTCACCGGTATCTCTAGATATAGGAGAAGGTGTTTAGTAGAGTCTTATAGATATGTACATAATCGTCCATATCGTATCTTCGAGAGGCTATATGGAACCATTTAGGAAAGACCCTTACTTCTTTATTCTTTACATATGTGTGTGGTCATTGAGTTTCTAGCTCTTCTTTTGTCTCCACTCCTTCCATATTATTAAGAAGAAGCCTTGGTTGATACTAGTAAGATCTCCGCAAGCATTCTCAGAGTTTAGAATTAGAATCGAGTGCCAATATATCATATAATTATTCATGGAGTTTGGGAGCCACCTAGGCTCCAGTAGGGGTTACTATCATACTAGTCTAAAACTTTCAAAAATTAATTCATAAGTAACAATGGGTTTCTTAAGTGGAGAACTAGTTGAGGATGAGTTCGATTGGTTTTTAGTAGCGGTCTTGATAGTTGATATTTTGCAACATAGTTCGACAGAATAAGTAGACATATCCCTATAATGTGTGATATGAGATATGAGAAAATGGGAGTTTGGGTAGGGGAATTAGCTGCCGTTTTGTATGATGACAGATCACTTAGTAATAGTTGTTATACTCTTGGGTAGTTTTCAAAAAGTTGGTGGCCCTTGAAAGGGCATACTGTGATACCTTAGGGGTTAGTGGTTAGTAGGTTTACTGGGAAATGAGAGTTAGGTGTGACATATCTCGAGATATAAAGGAAGAACACCCTGGGGGGAGGGAGGTTCTTTATATATGGCGGGTTTGGTAATGAAGCCATAGATTACCCTCTTTTCTAAGGTTCTATTGTTATAGAAGCCTATGCAGGGTAGCCATAGTTTTGGGTCCGGTCTATACAGCTCCTCCTATGACTTCTCATAATTATTCAAAGGATACCTGATTTATGAGTGAGTGATTTGATAGATAGATTTTTTTCTGCAACAACAAATTTATTTGGTATAGTCGATTTAGTTATTTTAGATCTTTTCTTAGTTAGCTGACAGAGGTCGGGTACCCAGAGTAGTCAGCCTTTAACGGTAATGTTTATAGTTTAGCAGGGCCATAATGGCAAGAGTGGTTTAGTATGGTCCAAGTCAGAATAGGCCCGAGTTGTGTTAATAAGGTGAGCCAAACCATTAGGCTAGAAGGTGTCTGTGGTTCCAGGCCATGTAGTCGACCATGATTGTAGCTTTACCTTAGAGTATAATAGTGCGGGTGGTGGTATTAGCAATTTTATTGTGCTTTCAACAAGCTTGATTTAGGACTAGGGAGTGCCCAGGGTGCGGATTCCTTAGTCAGATTGGCCAATATTCTTTGCTGGCCTTGGGGAAGGATGTTCGGGTGAGCTACCTTCTAGCAATAGTTAGGGTGTGGGTTTATTTTTGTCCTTTCGTAGTTAACTCTGGTTGACTATGGTGTGACACTGGCTCATTTATTATATGTTCTATCTATGCTAGTAGGGTGACATTACCCTTATTGATGTGATATTATAAACTAGGTTAGGCCTTATGTTAACCCTTTTAATATTGTAGCCTCTTTTATGGCTTTTGTTGGCACCTGGGTTGTGATTTCTATTGGTGAGCTGGGTCTTGCCTTTTCTCATAGGAAATGCCTATGAGTCCTTGTTACACCATTGCCCTGTGATCCAAGGGCTAAGCTCTCTTTTTAGGTAGGCCTTATTAAATCTAGATGAGAGTTTGGTTTCCCCCCACCTTGTATTATCCTGAGTAGTGGATAGATTCATAGGGTCTTTTTGTTTCCCATGTATGAGGAGGAAGCCTTTTAGTGGTAGATCCTAGTGAGGGGTTTGAGTTATTCATCTTGTTTATCCTGTAGATGTTGTGAGATAACGGAGTTACGCCATCTGTGGTGGGAGGCTTAGTGAGTTTTTTGGAATGGGCTGGCTTCCCTGCTATCCCTAGATGTGGGGTTGTTTTATTGTGATTATACCAATTTGTGACCAGAGTATATCATTGGATTGATAAGTACCCTTAGGCCCCTGTTGATTGAGATATGTCTTATGTTTAGGTTAGACATTTAGTCCTTTAGGAGTATTTATTAGCATTGTGTTTTCATTGTTGCTTTGTTTTGCTAGAAGATGCCTTGTTCGGTAGCTTTAGATTGTGACTTATGTCCTTTGTGATCTCCGTTGGTTAATTCTAGAGGACCAGATTGAGAGGTTGTGGTAAGTAGGTGATTCTCCTATTCGATTCATTCTCTTCGGTTCTAGAGTGACTGCCTTAGCGTTATCCTTATCCCTCACCCATATCAGGTTTTATACAATCGACTGCTATCTCTTGAATTTTCTCAATTGTGGTTAATTGTGGTTATTGTTATACCCATATGTAGGTAGTAATAATAATTGGGTAGTGCTTCTTTATTGGTGTATTGATAACGTGATATCTTAGAGATTTCATACTCCAATCCCGTGATCATGTTCTTTGTATAAAAGTCGAGATTCTTTTAGGTGCTGAGCTAGGAGAACCTAATGCTAAAGGGGTATGAGTAGTTGTATTTTATTTCTATTCTCAGTTTGTGATGACCACTATTTTTGGGTAGTTGAATTTCGAATGATGCTATGGATTTGTTTGTTACACTATTTTTTTTCTTAAAATATGATCATTGATCTTACGGTCGCAACTTGAGGCTACTATTAGTACATGGGTTGTATTATAGAGTGCTTTGGGGTAATCATTTCCTAGTGTTTCAGACATCCTTTTGGGTCGATTTAAAGTTGGTTTTAGCATTGATGGGTTGATTCAATGACTTGGGTTCACGCATTCACCATGGATTTAGTTCCAGGATGAGAGTAGGGATGGCTTGGCAGGCAAGGCCAACTGCCATTTATGGTACCACTATTGTTGATTTCCGGTTGGTGTGAATTTCCTTTTGTAATGCTATTTGTTGATTATACCTAGGGATCTATTAGTATTGGGGTATCTCTTGTGGGGTTTTTTAGCTTCTGATTGTACATTGTGAGTAGACATTTGTCCTTGTAGTTCCAAAATTGACGACTTAATTCAGACCTTTTTTTACGAGGCCTTTGTACTAGATGTTCCATATGCTTGGACATAGTAGGGAGATATAGAGGATCATGCTACCTTCATATTTGAGTGATATATTTCCTACATGAGATCCCAGTTCCAGTTATTTTAGATAGTGATAGTCAACTTATGTCTTGATTTGCTGAGGACATTATGTACTAATTGTTTTCCATCCATAGATTGATTATGTCTTGATTTGCTGAGGTCATTATGTACTAATTGTTTTCCATCCATAGATTGATAGACAGTATTAGTGGAATAATAAGATACCTGAGGATACATTATGAGCTTGTGACATTGATTGGTGGTCATAGTTTAGGCTATCATTGAAACCTTTTACAGTTTTATATGACGACATTTTCAATCTCAGCTTTCATATGATATTGTTCAAGATTTTTTTTTCGATGCTTGAGCTACCAATAGATGAGTTTCGAGCACCACAGTCCAGAAGGTATGTTGCAGTGAATCCCTATTCCTAGGTGGGAGTAGGAATGGGTTATCATTGATTCTGCTCTTGGACCCTCTCATTCATCAGATAGGGTACATGGTTGTACTTTGTTACTTTTGGGGACTGTGCAACATAAGATGGGTGCAACAATAGCTGGGGTGCAGTTTTTCAGAGAGACAGGGAGTCAGAGAAGATTATTTAGGTATTTGAGGTTATGCCTTTAGCATGTATTTTGGGTTCAATAGTAGTAGGGATCAACAATTGGATTTAGCGGGATTCTCCTACAGTAATAGTTACCATTTGAGTATAGGGTTTCCTAAAGATTATAGATCTACCTTCGGAGTTACAGGCCACATCTCCCTGGTTCATCGTTTTATATTACAGATTCATCCTATACATTTATCATGATTCCACTTGATTGGACAATGAGTTAGTTGTACCAGAGACCTTGAGAAAACTATAAAGGAAAGATGTAAGTGGATTAGGCCTGGAAATATGTGTTTATATGAGTTCATTGGACACAGGATATAGTTGAGAAGGTTTTTGAAAAGCATAAAGTGGCTTGTTGTGTTTGTGTTTGTTCTGGACTGTGTTTACTTTTCCTTCTTAACTTTCATAAAAAAAAGTTTCTTTATTGATGGATATTGTAATGGCCTCATGCAAAATTTTGGTGATTTCCTACAATTTCAATATGTTCAGTGCATTATTGGAACTTCCCCAAGTCATTTATGACTTACTAGGGTCAATAGGTTGTATCCCTGGCGGTTTTACGGGTTAAATTTCTTTGTAATTATAGCTTTTCATGCATTACTAAGCTTATACCTCCCCTAATCGTCTTTTCTTTGATTCTATTTTGTCCGACATATCGATTACATAAGAATTTCATATATAGAGTGTTAGAACTGGACTCCGTTCCCACTTCATGTGCATTCTTAAAGTTTATCAAAAATCTATCAAAATTGGTCCGCTGGAGTCGATTTATCGACCAATTAATAGATAAATAGGTGGCCGATTATCATCCTATAGGTGCCAGGTATAAAAGTTGCATTCTACAGGTTTTGCTTTATTTTCATCAAATAGCTTCATGTTTTCTCTTATTTCTAAGCATTATAGATGATCTTTGAAGAGGTTTAATTAAATTCTACTCTGTAGAAATGCGTTATGGTAGTTGTTTGATCATTTTTTCCAGGCAATTCTTTGTTTATTTGTTATATAAACTCCCCAGGCTTATATCTTATTATTATGCCATCAAATTTAGCTCTCTTTTGTACCATATGATGTATGAATTATGCTCTAAAAGTTGGTATAAATATTTTTCTTTTTCGAGCTATTAGGGTTACATACCCAATTTTAGCCAGGATTTTTAACTCGCTATTTAAATAGAAATATGGGTCTTGTTTTACTAATATTGAGACGTGGGTTATGTTTTTTCTAGTCTTGCATGATTTTGATCTTCATTTAATATTTTTGACATTTGGAGCATGCTTCTCGAGGACATCACGAAATCCAGGTAGGCTACGGTCTATTTTCTTCAAATGGGTTATTAGTCTAGTTTATGTATGGTAATATGCGATCTCGGGGTTTGGGGTGACTAGTCTGGCTCCAATATTCTTGTTCTTTTAGTCTATGGCCTAATTATCTTGCTTGTAGCTTAACTAGTCACCTTAGGGCTATATCGCCCTACTGCGTGTCTCACGCAGACTCTGGACCACAATATTACTGGAGGAGGAGTAACACCTTTGATACATATCATTATACACAGACTCTGGACAGTAGTGATATTGAGGAGTGGATTAAAATAGTGACCAGAGCTTAGCAGTTATACCCTAATGTAGGCTGGTGGCTTTAGGATTGACCTAGGTAGGATGATTTTTTGTGTTCTACCTGAAATGTTGTGTAACTAGGGTAGGTGTTTACCCCTATTTGAACTATAGATATTTGGATGTGACCTTTGTCAGTGGGTTAGTAGCCCTATGTGATTACCTCGTACCTAGTTGGTATGGTACAACTATGCTAGAGAGTTAGCAACCCTATATGATTATATTTTTCCCTAGCCCTGTATGAGCCTTAGAGTGAGTGATATTAAGATGAGATTTGATAGCTCCAGGTTTCTTTTCCTATATGGGTAGGTACTTAGCCCTTAACAGGCACCCTTTAGGCAATTGTGGCATCTGGGATATGGTTAATCGTGGTTTTGGACTATGGCTGGGTTAGGGGAGATTATACCTTGTGACTAAGGCTTAATAACTATCCTATTAGTTCCAGTTAGCAGCCCTAGACCAGTTTGTATA
Organism: Withania somnifera; assembly: GCA_039654485.1. Taxonomy (NCBI): domain Eukaryota; kingdom Viridiplantae; phylum Streptophyta; class Magnoliopsida; order Solanales; family Solanaceae; genus Withania; species Withania somnifera. Next base: position 415 of record JBDJHY010656285.1, on the reverse strand, counting down.
TTGATTTATTTAGTGTTGCAAGCATGTATTAAATGTTTTAAAGGGGTGACTAGATTTTTGACTGAGTAACGGAAACTGATTTCTTATATATGTCATACTTTCCACGACTGCACTCATAAGTATTGTGGAGCTATTTTTTACCCATCATATGAGGCAATTTTCTCAGTATCAATGTGATTTATGGATATTGCTTACATGGAAATAGTTTGGTCTTTATGAGATTTGGATTTCTGATTATTTGAAAGGACTTGAGTTTTCACTGAGATATGACATGCGAGATGAGCCCGAGTTTTGGCCCTATGCCATTGGATTCCTTTTTATGATGATTTTTTGCATAGGATGGGATCCCTCCGCGGACCCTCTGATCTTGGATGCCATGATTGGGGTATGTTGCGTGACTGGGGGGAGGGGTATA